>VMOF01000111.1:63993598-64247579 GCA_011764245.1 Trialeurodes vaporariorum | reverse complement strand
TTTCAAACATTTACCGTAGCTCCACGTCTAAACCTCGCATCAATTTCAAATCTATGCTATTTCTTCATGTTTAAGGGATGTTTAAGGTTACAAAAATGCTGTTATTGTATTTTTTTCTCAAATTTTGACCATGAAATGTTGATTCTAAAAAATGGCCTAAAATTTCTCTTTTTACGGATATAAGTGGAGTTTTGAACAAGATTTCGGGAGAATTTCCAATTCACAGACCCATCAAAATGTTCCTTATACCTCAGGGATCCTAGATCAACCGCCAGTAAATGCCCGATTTTGCCCGGCCACTCGTGGGGCTTAGAAATGTAACAATAGAACTCGTGATTTCGCGCGCGCAAAAACCTCAAAATCCAGCCATATGCTCCAAGTTCTTCCTCCATTTACAGGTAGAGCCGATAAAAATCAACGAGCACTTTTTCCAAAGGCTGGATTATATTTTTCAAGTCATATTTTTTCGAAATATGTAATTATTTCGATGGAGGGGGTCAACTGATGCAATATTGCCAAATTTCAGAGTGCGTAATGAAATCTCCCACTCACGAGTTTGTAATATTTTGAGATTCAAGTTGAAATCTGGCAACTAAAATCTATAAAGTTAAATTACTTTGTCTTCAGCTGCACCAACTAATGTAGATACACATCGACTTACAGTGTTGCCATTTTCTGGTGGAATCCCGTCAAATTAATTTCACATCTTAGACATAAATTACGCGAGAAAACAAACAAAAAAATCAAAACTTTTCTCCAAAGCTCTTTTTGCCTCCTCTTTCTTAGTATCTAATAATATTTTCTCGCGAAAGTTTTGTTGAAGCTATTTTTGCTCCTCCTTTTGTATGTATTATGAAAAATTGTAAGTTCATAATTTTTTTTCCTTTTCTGACATCATCAATAGTTCAGGTACCTTCAAAGGGATATTGTGAAAAGGATAAGTAGTTATGGGGAAGGGGAGGGGGCAGGGGTGTTTTTTTGGGTGGGAGGACGGCAATTTACTGTAAAATAACGAATTTAATCAGCTCTATATTAAAATAGTCACTAATGATAATTAAGTCATTAATTATGTAAGATTTCACAGTTTACAATAAGAGGTTATCTGGCTCTAAAATTAATTAATTCAATTCTAAGCTTAAATATGAACAAAGAAATGAAATCTACGTCAAATTTCAGTCAGGTTACATGTGCCGGATGTCTTTCTGTAATGTTTTAAGCGTGCAGTGTACCTATGTCCGCTGCTCTCCATTGACACGATCCATAGTGGATCGGTACGCGCCATTGAAAATACGCACTAACCGCACTGTAATTTCGGAGGTACGCAACTTTAAGCGATTATAACTTTTGAACAAATCATTTCTCTGGATCGCGGTTTGCGCCATTCGAAAGAATGTAACTTTGACTTTTACATCCATAGTTTCTTATTCTCCCACGCACGTTGCGCGTATTTTTCAGACTCAAGAAAAGACCAATTTTTTTTTGTTCAAAAAATAAAAAAAATTGAAAAAATTGACTTGATATTTTTTTAATTGGACTTTCATATACACATCAATCGAAAGCTCTTATAAAGAGAAATCTTTTGGCATAAAGTACAAGTCAAAGTAATAATTTGGGCGAAAGTTATGGGATTTTGAAATTTTGACTTTGAGCCCTCCTTCCCCCCAGGTGACCAAAATTAAAAAACTGGACATTTTTGAACGCGCCGCGACGAGCTCTATCGACCCTGAAATTATGAAAGTTTTTTGACGATAGCCCATTCCTCATGGGAGCTGGATCAACCTCTTTGTTGTAAGATGTTCCCTGTGCCTCGAAAAATGGCGGGGTGGGGGGATCAAAGAGAATATACACGTTTGCTGTTCGGTAGAAATGCACAGAAAGAAAACACGTTTTAAGTTTAAAAAAAAAAAAATGTTTTTTTATTTTATGACAATAATACTTACGTACTTTTAAACTAAAATCAATTGTTTTTAAAGTAAAAACGATTGTTTTTAAATGAAAAATAACTGTATTTAAATTGGAAATAATTGTTTTTAAATTGAAATTTCGGTATTTTGATCTATATAATAATGAAAAGTTGTTTTAATTTAACAAAACTTACGTAGTTTCAATTTTAAAATACGTCTTTTTGTCATATAATTCAAAAATATTCTTTTTCTGTGTGGTTAGGTTTGTTTTTTCTTTTTTCTAAACTTAATAATGTCCAAAAAAATAGTTTGGACAAATGTATACACTTGAAATTTCTTTTAAACGAAAGTGTGGGTGTTTTAGAGTGTCTAGAACTGAACACAGAAATCGACAAAACTGTTCCTTTTGGGAGGAGTTGCACGATGAAGAAACTGACACATGACAGAAACAAGCAAAGTTTTCTTACTATCGGGCTGATTAATACTTTTAAGCTAAACCGATGGTTAAGACTGCCTACTGCCTATGAGTGACGCTATTGGTCGAGCCTTGTCAGACGCGTGGTCGTTTCTATGGTAATCATAGTTAAGTTGCTCGTTAGCTATAGTTTTGTAAAGGCTACTCATGGGTAGCTGTTAAAAATGGTCAGTTTATCTATGTCTACCATACCAATAGTCAAGTCTTACAATTCTAGACCATAGTAGTCATTCATAGACAGTCTTAACTATCGATTCAGCGTAAAAGTAAACAATCAGCCTGCTGGATGGTTTTGTATTATAATTCTGTGTCTGATTAGGGCTGTTGCACACTGCTGCTATAAGCTATTTAAGGTAGATGTCCCAATTACCGCCCCCCTTAAGAAAAAATTGCCGTAAAATGCCTGTAAAAATGTTAATTTTTATCAAATCTATGATCGGTTTTCACTAGGGCCTCTCAAATACTATCTAGTTTTGTGAAAAAAATATAAAGTTGGCGTAATCAATCAGGAAAAAAAATTATTAATAAAACTCGAAAAAATGACCCATGTCCCAATTACCGCCCCCCCAAAAGTGGCTTTGTCCCAATTACCGCCACCCCAGTTGTCCCAATTACCGCCCTGCATATTTTGACGGGCTTTTCATTCAAACTATCGTGTTTATTGTCAGGAAATAATGAAATTATAATGATTTAAGACGCAGAAAGTGAAGATAACAGATATTTAATAAGTATAACTACTAGTTACAAAGAAAATTGAGTAAAATTGAGTAACTTTAAGTTAAATATTTTCTAAAATTTGTAGGTTTCAGTCATTGACCGATCCAATTTAGTGCCGTAGCGTGCAATTTCGCAACATTGCAGTTTGTCCATTTAAACTAATGAAAAAGGTCGAAATACTGGGTGTTCGGTGAACACCTTCGCATTCGACCTATGCATGGGTTTGAATGGGAAAAATGCAACGTTGCCAAATCGCACGCTAATAAGCCACCGATAAAAATTAGCAACTTCAGTCAAATTTTGAATGCACTCAAATGAAAAAAGAGTTATAGAACTTTATGTTAGTTAATGATTAAGTAAAAGGCAACAAAGAAAACAAAAACAATGTTCACTTTAGAGGCAAAATTGTCCACACGACTAATAAAAATGACTACAAAAGAAGGGTAGGAAGGCGCTCAAGTACTTGTTTTGAAAACTAAAAAAAAATGTGTAATGTCAAAGGCAACCTAAAAAAGGACTTAAATTTTTACACTAGACTTTAAAAGAGAAACTTAACATATCTGCCTTACTGAATATAATTTTAAATCCTGAGGAGGAATTAAGTACAAAGAAGGACGTAAATGACTTAAAATGAACTAACCACGTCGGCTAAACAATAATTATACAGGGTGTCAATTAAAAAAGGAGCCAGGCCGAATATCTCGCGAACAGCTCCGAATTTCAAAAAACGCTGAAACACGTGTTGGATTATTTTGAGGGGGGCATCTTTTAAGGGGGTCACCGATTTGAGGGCCCTCTCTAAGGGGCCCCCAGTGGGGGCAGGACCTCCCTAAATCCAATACTTCAAATAGGGACCCCAATTTTTTATTTAATATTCAAAAAGAAGGTAAAATTCCAAGACTTTTGGTGCAAACCGGAGGTCGATATCGTTTTTCGTTTTCGATATATCGAAGGTCGAATTCCGATTTGGGCTCATTTTCAAAAAATCATTACTCCTCTTTGAAAAGTCGGAATTTTAAAAACAGGGAGTCTAAAATACTCTAAAGAGCAAGCCCTTTTCAGAAAAAAATTCAATTTTAACAAAAATTTAGTCCAAATTTGGTTTTAAAGCCCCCAAACATTTTTAACGTTTTTGGCCCCCACGGGGGGGTATCAGAAAAATTCCGAGAGACGACCCCTATTGAGTGATACATCAATCAAAAAGGCGTAATAAACTGAGCATTTTGGCGCAAACCGGAGGTCCATATCGTTTTTCATATTCGAGATATCGAATGTCAAATGTCGATTTACAAAATTCGATATCTCGAATGTGGAAAATGATATCGGCCTCAGGTTTTCGCCAAATGCTAATTTTGGTATGTTCTGTATCACAGAATAGGGATCTTCTCACGGAATTTTTCTGATAGCCTCCCTAGGGGGCAAAAGCGTTAAAAATTTTCAAGAGCGCTTAATTCTAATTTTGACTAAATTTGAGTCACAGCCTTATTTTTTTCTCAAAAGGGCTTGCTTTTTGGAGTATTTTAGACTCCCAGTTTTTTAAATTCCGATTCCTCAAATTGAAGTAATGATGTTTTGAAAATGGATCCATATCGAACTTTAACCTTCGATATATCGAAAACCAAAATCGCTACCAAGCTGTTGCTTACGCCAAAAGTCTTAGAATATAAAGTCATTTCAAACGATGTATCACAAGATGGGGTGTGCCGTAAAAGAAAATTAAGTTGCCCCCCTCCCCCCCCACTCCCCCTCCCACTCCCCCTCCCCACTCCTTCGAAAATAGCGTATCCAAAAAACACTTTTACTGTTGTTTAACAAAACAGCAATGACTGTTATTTTACAGATAGGAAATCAGCTGGAAATTCAAAAATATTCTTTTTCTGTGTGGTTAGGTTTGTTTTTTCTTTTTTCTAAACTTAATAATGTCCAAAAAAATAGTTTGGACAAATGTATACACTTGAAATTTCTTTTAAACGAAAGTGTGGGTGTTTTAGAGTGTCTAGAACTGAACACAGAAATCGACAAAACTGTTCCTTTTGGGAGGAGTTGCACGATGAAGAAACTGACACATGACAGAAACAAGCAAAGTTTTCTTACTATCGGGCTGATTAATACTTTTAAGCTAAACCGATGGTTAAGACTGCCTACTGCCTATGAGTGACGCTATTGGTCGAGCCTTGTCAGACGCGTGGTCGTTTCTATGGTAATCATAGTTAAGTTGCTCGTTAGCTATAGTTTTGTAAAGGCTACTCATGGGTAGCTGTTAAAAATGGTCAGTTTATCTATGTCTACCATACCAATAGTCAAGTCTTACAATTCTAGACCATAGTAGTCATTCATAGACAGTCTTAACTATCGATTCAGCGTAAAAGTAAACAATCAGCCTGCTGGATGGTTTTGTATTATAATTCTGTGTCTGATTAGGGCTGTTGCACACTGCTGCTATAAGCTATTTAAGGTAGATGTCCCAATTACCGCCCCCCTTAAGAAAAAATTGCCGTAAAATGCCTGTAAAAATGTTAATTTTTATCAAATCTATGATCGGTTTTCACTAGGGCCTCTCAAATACTATCTAGTTTTGTGAAAAAAATATAAAGTTGGCGTAATCAATCAGGAAAAAAAATTATTAATAAAACTCGAAAAAATGACCCATGTCCCAATTACCGCCCCCCCAAAAGTGGCTTTGTCCCAATTACCGCCACCCCAGTTGTCCCAATTACCGCCCTGCATATTTTGACGGGCTTTTCATTCAAACTATCGTGTTTATTGTCAGGAAATAATGAAATTATAATGATTTAAGACGCAGAAAGTGAAGATAACAGATATTTAATAAGTATAACTACTAGTTACAAAGAAAATTGAGTAAAATTGAGTAACTTTAAGTTAAATATTTTCTAAAATTTGTAGGTTTCAGTCATTGACCGATCCAATTTAGTGCCGTAGCGTGCAATTTCGCAACATTGCAGTTTGTCCATTTAAACTAATGAAAAAGGTCGAAATACTGGGTGTTCGGTGAACACCTTCGCATTCGACCTATGCATGGGTTTGAATGGGAAAAATGCAACGTTGCCAAATCGCACGCTAATAAGCCACCGATAAAAATTAGCAACTTCAGTCAAATTTTGAATGCACTCAAATGAAAAAAGAGTTATAGAACTTTATGTTAGTTAATGATTAAGTAAAAGGCAACAAAGAAAACAAAAACAATGTTCACTTTAGAGGCAAAATTGTCCACACGACTAATAAAAATGACTACAAAAGAAGGGTAGGAAGGCGCTCAAGTACTTGTTTTGAAAACTAAAAAAAAATGTGTAATGTCAAAGGCAACCTAAAAAAGGACTTAAATTTTTACACTAGACTTTAAAAGAGAAACTTAACATATCTGCCTTACTGAATATAATTTTAAATCCTGAGGAGGAATTAAGTACAAAGAAGGACGTAAATGACTTAAAATGAACTAACCACGTCGGCTAAACAATAATTATACAGGGTGTCAATTAAAAAAGGAGCCAGGCCGAATATCTCGCGAACAGCTCCGAATTTCAAAAAACGCTGAAACACGTGTTGGATTATTTTGAGGGGGCATCTTTTAAGGGGGTCACCGATTTGAGGGCCCTCTCTAAGGGGCCCCCAGTGGGGGCAGGACCTCCCTAAATCCAATACTTCAAATAGGGACCCCAATTTTTTATTTAATATTCAAAAAGAAGGTAAAATTCCAAGACTTTTGGTGCAAACCGGAGGTCGATATCGTTTTTCGTTTTCGATATATCGAAGGTCGAATTCCGATTTGGGCTCATTTTCAAAAAATCATTACTCCTCTTTGAAAAGTCGGAATTTTAAAAACAGGGAGTCTAAAATACTCTAAAGAGCAAGCCCTTTTCAGAAAAAAATTCAATTTTAACAAAAATTTAGTCCAAATTTGGTTTTAAAGCCCCCAAACATTTTTAACGTTTTTGGCCCCCACGGGGGGCTATCAGAAAAATTCCGAGAGACGACCCCTATTGAGTGATACATCAATCAAAAAGGCGTAATAAACTGAGCATTTTGGCGCAAACCGGAGGTCCATATCGTTTTTCATATTCGAGATATCGAATGTCAAATGTCGATTTACAAAATTCGATATCTCGAATGTGGAAAATGATATCGGCCTCAGGTTTTCGCCAAATGCTAATTTTGGTATGTTCTGTATCACAGAATAGGGATCTTCTCACGGAATTTTTCTGATAGCCTCCCTAGGGGGCAAAAGCGTTAAAAATTTTCAAGAGCGCTTAATTCTAATTTTGACTAAATTTGAGTCACAGCCTTATTTTTTTCTCAAAAGGGCTTGCTTTTTGGAGTATTTTAGACTCCCAGTTTTTTAAATTCCGATTCCTCAAATTGAAGTAATGATGTTTTGAAAATGGATCCATATCGAACTTTAACCTTCGATATATCGAAAACCAAAATCGCTACCAAGCTGTTGCTTACGCCAAAAGTCTTAGAATATAAAGTCATTTCAAACGATGTATCACAAGATGGGGTGTGCCGTAAAAGAAAATTAAGTTGCCCCCCTCCCCCTCCCCACTCCCCCTCCCCACTCCCCCTCCCCACTCCTTCGAAAATAGCGTATCCAAAAAACACTTTTACTGTTGTTTAACAACAACAGCAATGACTGTTACTTTTACAGATAGGTAAGTCAGCTGGAATATTGTTTTAGCGAACGTACAATAGAAAATATTCATTTGACACACTCTTTGATGTTAAACCGAGGTATAGAATGTCAATTCAAGAGTTTAATATGTTGCTTCATCAAAATTTAAAGAACGTTAAACGATTCAAATTATGTAAAATGATAGATTTGCAAGCAACTATTCCAACATTTTAAGTATATTGAGTTAGGGCCCACGGCAAATAAAACAACCTAGAAACAGGAAGCATTTTTTTACTAACAAATCGACTACCTATTGGATTACGATCCCTTTTTTTCGATGTATGCAATGCTAAAAATGTATCAACTCTACTCCAAATATGATTTCTCTAACGTAAGAGCGTTATACAAAATCTAAAACGCAAAAGATTCAAAAAGAAAAAGCATGGGGGCGATAATTGGGACATCGTGAATTTTCGCAAGTCCCAGTTATCGCCACCCCTGGCGGTAAATGGGACAGCAGTGACTTTTGATGTCCCAATTCCCGCCACATCACAAATAAATAGTAAAATTGAGGTTCCTTTCAAAACAAACTTGTTTTCAGTCAGAAAAATCATTAAATTAAACCCTGAAACAACCAAACATATTAAAACAATGAAACGTATAAGAGAAAATGAGTGATTTGCTTAACTTGTCTCTTAACGTGACAGCTAAGAAATGAGCGGAAACAGGTGGTGCTCGGCAGGTGTCCACTTCCGTGATTTTTTTAGGGCACAGTGCTGCCACCTATCAACTTCAAACTTTTTTACCAGTTCAGCCGACCTATTTAGAACACTTATTCCATATTCACTTGAATTTCCCTGCTAGTGTGAGCTTATTTTAAAGAATAAATGAATAGGTGGGCGGTAATTGGGACATGGGCGGTAATTGGGACATCTACCTTAATAGTCGATTCTGGTGTAAAAACCTCCAAAAATGACAATGGCCGCACTAAAAACTTCCAAATTCCACTCCTACACTCAAAAAATGCTTTTATTTGCGCGAGTGTAATGGTAGCATAGGGAAGTAATAATGGGAGATTCCTATCTTAATTTCGTCACTATCTCTATTTGCTGACAAGAATGATTCACAGAGTAAGAAGTCATCAGAGTACTGATCCACATCCGATGAATGGTTTCGTGACATCTAGTGACACCGGTGTTAAATGAAAGACGTCTCGCATTGGTCACTTCTTGATGGAGTTACAGTATTGTTAGATAATAACAGATAAGAATCTCCCATTATTATTGCCCTAAGCCACCATTACGCTCGCTCAAATAAAAGCGTTTATTGAGTGTACAAGTGGATTTTGGAAGTTTCTATTGCGGGCAGCGATATTTTTGGAGGTTTTCACACCAGAATTGCTTATTAAATCGTGTATAGCGAAAGTGTCCAGCATCCTCACAGCCACTCTAAACCACTTGCTTTTTCATTTCCACTGAATTAATTACAATTTTTGATTTGAGATTAATAAATGATAAAAAAGAGACTTACAAACCAGAAATGATTCGTCCTTACGGCCACACTTTGGGGTGGGATTTATAGCACAGCATAGCCCTTTTATTGGTATATTGTTCGCTGAGGCCGCCAAACTATGATGGTGGATGGTGTGCATCAATCACTATTTGTTTCTTTTGCGGAGGTTATACATTTAGGATCCAATTTGATCGTCTGAAGAGGCGGTTTGTTTTGAGGATTTTTCTTTCTATATAATTCGCAATATTGAACCTATTTTCAAACTTTCTTCGAAAAACTTTCTTTACCCAAGTGTCCCCTCATTATAGAAGGTTTTATTAATGGTGGCATCCGCGGTGATGAGCGTTCCTAACAAAGACAGTTTGTCTCTCTCGCTCTCACGTAACCCGCATGTACTGCCATCTCACTCTAATTTCAAAAATCGTGTATAGAGACAATTTTCGTGAAATTGTTTGGCTGAAATGAATTCCTCGAGGCATATAAATGCGATTTTTATCATATAATGTCGTAAAACAAGGCCCTTTATTCGAATTGTGAAACTAGAGAGAGATATATACATGGGGGTCACGGGAGAGTGAGTGAGATAGTCTGGAACGCTACGCAAGTTTTATCACAACCGATTGCGACCGATGAGTGCATTGTTGTGGTTGTTGGCTAACCGTTGACTTAGCACTAAAATCGTCTATTATCAATTCTCGAAAACCAACTCAACCTTGAATCAAACCAAGAAATTTACAATCCATCTTTTTTTTTGTCTTGTTTTGTTTCGTTTTTTTTTTAATTTTTCGTTAGTTTTCTATGTCTCTAAACTTTTTCTTTGCCACTGCGCTTCGCCGAAAGAAAATAGCGAGTGTGCCATCGCGCGCGCGTCTAACAATTTCCAAATGTTTCTTTGACTGAGCTAAAATGAATAAGATTTGTCTTGAATTTTTTTCTTATTCTTCTCATTAACAGTGAGCGTTTTGCCGGAGGCAAGGAACGAGTTAAAAATTGAGGAAATTCCATCCGTCTCGACTCTCGTCGGGTTGAAATTTTTTTCTTTTCTCGCACTAATAATTGCATTAAAGAAGATGGATCGAGCTTCCTCATAATTATGAAATTAATTTCAGCTTTCGCACCCCCCATCAGAGCAAGGCACAGCAAGACTTTCCTTGCCCCCCCCAGCTGGGTTCCCTCTCCCCAATCCTCCCGTTCATCCACCCTTCCCCACCCCCACCCTATCGGTCCAGTGTCCTATAGTTTCCGACGACGCCATCTTGTAATATTTAACTTTTTCCTCGAAGATCACTGTGTTTCTTATTGAAAACTTTTCTACGGTGTGAGCACGGCGTAGCCATGCCGGGCACGGGCCCGCGTTTTCCTCGCCTCTGACTCACGAACTTTTCCTTAAGATTTAAAATTGGTGTTGATCAGATAGACGTGCGCTGAAAACGCAATTATCTCGGTTATTACCGGCGCCACCACCGTGCCGCGATGCTGCTGCAACTCTGCAAGGCACTCTGATGCTCGACTCACCTCGACTTTCCTCTTATCACTTTACTCCATCTTTCTTTGTATACGTATATATTTTTTTATTCACCCCACCATTCCGCACTATGTACTTTGGTTTTGAGTCTTCTGTTTTGTTTTTTAATTTGTCCTGTTGATTTTGTCTTCGTTGTTCTTAATCGACACTCCTGTGGGCTGATTTCGCTTTTTTTTGGACGAAACTCCTCAAAAATCCTCATTAAAAATTATCAAAAAATCTCAACATGAGATTTGGAACCTGATTTCATGTTAAACTCATGATGATTTCATGATGATTGCATGATGATTTCATGCTGAGCGCAAGATGCTTTTTACTCATCATGAGATCATTATGAGATCAACATGAGATCATCATTAGATCATCATGAGATCAACATGAGACCATCATTACATCATCATGAGATCAACATGAGATCATGCATGAGTTATTTGCTTTTCGTTTATCGATCACTCATCGATATCAAAGTAAAAGCTACTCCAAAATTATTATTATTTGCAAAATAATGAACATCGAGCGCCTTCAATTACCAGAATAGGCAAAACGAACACCGCAGAGTACGAATAGTTATCTACTTCAACTTTTGAGCGAGTCATAACCTTGATTTCTTCTGGTACTTACCCTCAGCCTGGTAGTAAAAGGGTCAAGACCTATGTTTATAGGAAAATTAAGTCTTCTAACACTAATCTGAGGCACCCGGAAAATGATTTTTTGGAATCGTTCGAATGCGATTTGGACAGGAGATTATCGTAAGACAAAGCTCTTTGTATGTACCAGATCCTACACTCCTACTACACGATGCATGATGCTGCTACTATGCATCGTGGTGGTAACGGGAGAGTGAAAGAGTTAGTTTGAAACGCTACGCGTGTCTTGAAGCAACTGATGTTACCGATGAGTGTATATTGCTGGCTAACTGATGACTTCGCACCAAAATCGTCTATTAGCGAATTTTTGCGATCGAATATCATTCATTGTTGTATGATATTCGATGGAATTGCATTTTCTTTTGATGGCATTCGATTGTTTCGTTGGTCTCACCGGAGACCGTTAAATTCCAACAATTGGGAACTTCGAATTCACCTCCGGAGGTAGATTCGATTTCGAATTGTTGCAAACCGGCGTCAGAAATCTCACCTTCAACTTATCCTTTTTGACTCCTTCCGCTACGATAATCTCGGAAACGACGAACTTATCGAATAAAGTTTATTTTGTTGGCGACCAACAAATTTGCTGACGACCAGCGTTCCATTTCTCAGGGCTTTTGCTGGTCACCAACAAAACAGACCATGCGTAGAACTTATTTTCCTATGAGACAAACATAATTTTAGCTTCGAAAACGCTAGTTTTTATTGTTAAAAATGGCCGTGTCATTCAGAGCTGATTTATAGGTTATGTTATGAAATATTACTATCGCAGTTCACGAGAATATCATTCTGAAGTTCATTCTCGACTCTCATTGGCTAGATTTTTCACCGATCAGCGGCATCAGTTAGCAATCATCAATTCTTGAAGTGAATGATATATTCGATCGCGAAAATTTTCTTTTTACTGCAGTCACTCATAGACAATCTCAACGGTCAGTTTAACGATGAAGACGATTAAATGAAGTGAATAATCAGCTCGCTGCTATAGTACATCTCAGAGTGCTGTAGGTGTTCATTTTGTTTTTTTGTTTGTTTTTTTTTTGTTATTTGCTTTTTAGTTTTTTTTTTTTTTTCTTTTTGTGTGTGTGTGTGAGCAAATGCGGGCCAACGTCCAGTGAGTGATCATCTGCATCTCAGGGCAGTTGTCAACGGTGCAATGACTAACGATGAATCGGGAGCTATTGTGGTTTAACTCTCGCGCCCTCTGGGGGAACTTACGGGGACCGCAGAATGGGGCGCTTGAATGGATGCCATGTTTGTGGGTCATTAAACTGTCTATAATTGCCGCAAACGATTTTCGCGAGCTCTATAGAGCCCCTTCTCAACCCTTCTCCTAAGCTTCTATCCCGCCCTCCAACCTCTCCTCACCCCCCCCCCCACACCGCCATCACCCTTTCCCCTTCGTTTCTCCACCATTATACCTGAACACAGAACAATGATGAACAGACCGAACTCGTCCCTGCAGACGCGCCACTGAAGCGAGAACGACCACCTTGAGGCAGATCAGATTACAGCGCTTTCTTCACCCCCCCCCCCCCCACCACCACCACCACTACACTCACGCTTCATCATGGTCAACGCTACTAAGGTTGTCTGTAAGGAATTTCTGAAAACAGAATTCACTGAAAAAAATATACTTGTGAAATCAGTAAAATGAAGCAAGGGCTAATTTTACCAGCCATTTTCAGTAAAATTGACTACACATATAGCTAATTTTACGTTTTGGATTGTAAATTTTGCTTAATTTGGATTAATTTTACAATTTGGATCATTAACTTTACCAATCGGATTGTAAATTTAACAATTCAAAGCATTGTAATTTGTGCAAGTCGTATAGCTGTCACGCCAAGACAGCCATGTAATATGCAAAAGTCACAATGATTTGGATTGTAAAATGTACTATTTAGATTGAAAAATTTGCAATCCAAATAGAGAAATTACTAAAACTTAAGCAAAATTTACAATTCAAATCGTAAAATTAGCCATACGTGTAGTAGGATTTACCGAAAGTAACAAGTAAAATTAGCATGTGCTTTATTTTACTGATTTTACAAAACTCAATTGCTTTTTTAGTAATTTCATTTTTTTCAGTGTTCTTTATAAATATATTAAAAAAAAAAAAAAAAATCGCCCCCCCCCCACTTCTAGACCATCATTTTAACGTCATCAGAGGAAAGAGGAAGGTTTCTCTATAGTGGATCTGTTGCAAACTTCTGCTACTGCGTGAAAGATAGAGCTGGATTAACCCTACCTAGCGCCCTAAACAAAATGTTCGCTTGCATGGTTGCACAGTTGCGACCATGGACGATAAGTGGTTTTAGGGGGCTCTTCAAAAGATTAAAGGATTTTTGTTTTTTGTTTGTTTGTTTTTTGTAGCCGTTTTTGAAAGAGTGGGTTTTCTTCACCTGAAAAACAACAGTTCCCCAAAATGTTGCGCACCATTACACTTACGCAAATAAAAGCGTTTATTGAGAATAGGAGTGGATTTCGGAAGTTTCTAGTGCTGCCATCGTTATTTTGGAAGGTTTTTTACACCAGAATCGACTATTAAATCGCTTTATAGCAAAAGTTGCGCAACAGCTCCATTCATGTGACACGGTATTATATTAATACATTCGGCTTCACGGAGCTATGCCAAAATATCGTGTTATCTTTTTATCTATGCAGAATAGATAGCAAGAATAGACTATCCTTCACCAGCTTGAGCTTCCAGGAAGTAGCGATTGTTCTGCGATACGCGTGGCTTGCGTCTTGTGAAGCAGCGTAAACTTCCTCCTACCTGCAGCCTCTGTCTGTCTATACACTTTGTACAGCTACGCCTACCTCGCTCACATTGTTTCAATTCCATTGCGCAACAATATTCACAACAAAAATAATTGCGCATACCATACCTCTCCCCTCTCCCCTGCCCTCCTTCTCCTCCCTCTGCCGGCACGGTATTAATATCTTTGCAGGAACACAGTGTAATTGAAAAATTTCTCCTTCGTGCAGCCTTTGGCAATTCCTTTTTCTTTATACTTCTTTTCCCTGCGTGGTATATCGGGCCTCTACTTGATCTCCCCGCTCCACAAAAATGCATGATACCTATATATACAATATTATCGAAGAAAAATTACTAACGGAGTTGTGCTATATATGATCGCTAATATTGCCCTTTTCCTCAGCATGTTTCCTGGTAAGATGGCCCGTTGAATTATTTTCTTCTTTTTCTTCTTTTGAGTTCAAACCTAAGAATCGCGTCAAAGGTTTTCTATTGGTGAAATGCCTTTGAGCTTCCTTGTTCTTATGCCCATAAAGACGTTCATTGATCATTGTATGATCGAGGATGTGAATTTTCATGTTTTTAATGAAATCTCTCAGTCTGTTATTTTTCTTTGACGCATGTTAATTTACAGCTGTAGGCACCTAGGCAAAGACAAATATTAGAGACCCAGCACATGTTGTGCTTCTCGCGCGCGTTATTAAAGTGAGGCAAGTCAAATTGGTTCATCTTTGTTCGCGGGCTCGACAAAACAACTACAAACATTGCTCCTTAATTGAAATCTACCTGAAATGTCGCTTTTCAGTCAAAATTTAAATTAATTGAAGTTTATAATTTTCAATTATTTTTTCAGAAATCGTTAATCTGAGAGAGAAAAAACGAAGAAACAAAAATCTGTTGCTTAGCAAACATCGATGCAATATTTTCGGCTTCATTAAACTTTCCTCTCTACACTGAAGGTTGTCCCAGTTTCAGACCCCCATAAAAATCCAACAAATTGATATCCTCTTTTAAGTCAAAGCTGGCATCTGGTAACCCTACATTAGCATCAAATGTCTTCATATTTTAGAAGCGTGCGTGGATGCGTATATGCACGGAATAAAGGAATGGTAGGATTGACCATCTGCATAGCTGATTTTGGCGTCTGCTAGGAACTATGGTAAATTTCACCATAATATGGTAAATGCATCGTACCTTGCGTACCTTAAATTCAGATAACAGCTGTTGGTATATTTTTCCATAATCTATAGTGAAATTTACCATACTTTCAGGCAAACTCCATCAAAATCAGCTATGGATGTGGACCAGAGCTGCCGTTTTGCGTTAATGGTATGTTTTAATTCACCGCGATGACTCCACTGGTTGAGAAAATATTACACAGTTCAGTTCAGTATATATTTGTAATACATGAATATACTCTGATTTGTAATCTTTTCTCAATCGACGCGAAAACTCCGTTAAAACATCCGCCAGTATTTTAAGGTCATCGACGAATTTACCGGTTGGGAAAAGATTACAGATGCGCGAGTATTTTCATGCATTTACAGTCATACTCTGAACTGAACTGTGTAATCTTTTCTCAAACGGCGGAATAATCGGTGAATTGAAAAATAACATTCAATAAATATACGTGTATGTTTAGAATGTGAAATTCAAATATATAAATTCGGGTTACACCGAAAAAAAAAAAAGTTAAGTTCAGGCTCTACCGAATACATGCCTCGGAAATCTGCAGGAGGCATATCCGAAGCAGAGTCTCTAATTTTACAGACTTAAATACATTGAATTTCGAAGAAAACTCAATTTCGAAAATTTGGACCTTACTGCTCTTTCCGGTAACACGGCAGTACCGCGCTACTCCTACAGAGTGCAGGGTCCCGCGGCTAAGTGGCGGATCGCATGACGGTCGGCGCAGCGTTTGCGTGTAGTAACAGATAGATGCGTCGCGTCGCTCGCGCGCCTGCCTTCCGAAAGCATATAATGCGCTCAACAAATGGAGCAGCACAGTAGATAATCTCCGGGGTATTACATTAGAGAAGATGGGCTCACCCGGGGCCCCGGCGAAGCGTTTTCTAAAAGACTCCACGAGACAGATCTGCTAACATTATGTCAGGAGGGGTCCGGGTGGAGTCACGTCATCAGCGAAAACTCGCTCTTGCTCCTTGTGCTTTCTGTTTTGCTATTCGGGGAGATGGAACGAATGACGTCACCGAGTGATGAAAATTTGTCTGGTCGCAGTTTTAAATGCGCTTTTAGTGATGATGTCCAAAATACAAAGCTGCCAGATTTAGCGGGGAAAAAAACCAATAGGGCTGCTGCACTCTTTTGCTATAAGAGATTGAATAGTCGATACTGGTGTAAAAACTTCAAAAAATAAACTGTTTAGGGATAATACCCCACGAACACTTTCTCACATCAAACTTAATCTGGGGCAAACCCCCAAACCCCTCTATTAAATTCTGGGGGAGACCTCCAGACCCTCTATAATATTCTGGGGGAGACCACTTGACCCCCCCCCCTTAAGGGATTAATATTACAGTTTGCTAGTTGCAGGATATTTTTTTGCAAATTGAATTTAATGAAAACCTTTTATCCTACATAACTTGCTTGAAATTTAAAATGTCGATAAAACAAACAAAACAGTCCCTCTGAAAAATGTTGAAAGTAACTTCTCTGCAAAATTTTGATGTATATAGACCATTGGTTCAAAAGTTATTCTGGGATACAGGCAGACGGATATCTGCGCCATCGCAATACTTTTTTAATTTCTAACTTTGTTATAGTTAGAAAGTAAAAAAACGATGGCAGCTCTAAAAACTTCTGAAATCCACTCCTAAACTCCATAAACGCTTTTATTTGCGCGAGCGTAATGGTGGCATAGGGCAGTAATAATGGGAGATTCCTATCTTGATTTCGTTACTCTTTCTATGCTGACAAGGATCATTCACAGAGTATATAATCAGTCATCAAAGTAGTGATCCACATCCGATGAATGGTTTCGTGACATCTAGTGACACCGGTGTTAAATGATTGTCGTCTCTGATTGGTTACTTCTTGATGGAATTGTTACAGTATCGTTAGATGGGAATCTTCCTTGATTTTGCCTATCTATCTAATTGAAGTGCAACTTACGAAACATTATGCAGCATGATATAGCAACCATTTGGGGTCGCAACTAAACCATTATTTGGGTAAAAATAAAAAATAAAAATAAAATTAAAAATAAAACGAATTTAGAAAATAAACGAAGTTACTTGAAATTGTATCGAAAGCAGTGGTGGGCCGGCCCAGGAAACACATGACCCCTCCCCCTAAAGTCTCTTTGGCTTTTTTTCTATAGAAAATATCCCAAAATTGCTTCCTGCAACGCTTCAAATAACAAATTTCATTGGCCTGCCACCCCCCCCCTCACAAAAAATGGGGCTCTTGCAAACTTTTGCTATTATATAGGGGGTTGGAAGAGTTGATTCTTGTATAAAAACCTGTAAGAATTACGATGAGTACACTAACAAATCAGAAATTCACTCACAAAATCGGGCTTAGTGGCGGAGAGACGAAGATATCATGGGAGATTCCTATCTAATTATAGACACATCTCTGTGTTTCCGTAGAGAAAATGACGTAATAGACATGAATCTCCAATGACACCTGCGTTGGAAGATCGCCATTACGAACTCGCCATTGTAGTAGTTATTTGAGTTTATTCCTGAATTTTAGACTTTGATTTTTTTTTTTTTTTTTTTTTTTTTGTGTGATTTTCGTGGTTTTTGCTGGTTTTTTCATTAGATCGATCTACTTATTTGCTCACAGTAAAAGTTTACAAGAGCCCCATTTTGCTGGATCCACCACAAATTGGAAGGGTTAACTATATCTGTATATGGGACTCTAAATGCCTTCACCTGTATTATCTACTATGGATAAGTCCAAAACGAGTCTGATTTTGTGTATTTTTTCGTAACTCAGTTTTTTTGGGAGCCTCTTTTTTTTCAATCAGTGATTTCATAGTTCCCCGGTCTTTTTGGCAACGTCGAGCGCATCACACTTCCGTTCTTCTGCTTTTGCGCACTGCGTAAATTTTCGAAAGCGTCTCGGAAGGGCGACCCCCAGAAGCAGAGAGGGAAACAGATAGGGAGAAAAAATAAAAATAAAAAAAAGAGGGGACCGAGGCACAACATTTTTGCCTTTCGCTGATGTGCATTTCATGGATTCTTATTATTCCTGGGTCTCTGTAACGGTTCCGACTACGCGCTTAATACAAATAGTTGACAGTTTCAGCTGCCTCACCTTGAAATATGCGAGTTTTATGTAAATCATCGGGGGTTGTAATTCCGAAGTTTTTACGATGTCACTCCTCACCATTTGCCTGTGTCCTCTCAGTTCACGCCCCCTTCCTCTCTTCATCCCTACTTCCACCGCTTTTGCACCACCCAGTCGATTCCCCTCCCCCCTCCACCACCCACTACTCTCTTTTTTTGCAGATCTTTTTCCTCCAAAAAAAAAAAGAAGAAGAAAAAAATTCTGCGGAATTGCGTCGTTTGATCGGTAATCGTTACGCCGAGTCAAAAGGAATTCTTAGACTTAAATATTTAATCAAGCGTATTCCATAAAAAAAGGGGTGTTTGGCCATTTGCGGCAGTAACATATCGCTGAAATGTGATTATATTATTAAAATATAGGCTGGCATTCTTCGATGAAGTCACCCGACATTTTTTTTTTTTTTTTTTTTTTTTACAATAATTTTTATCTATCACAGGAGAAAAACCTACATGTATGGCAATGGGAAAGTCAGCCAAAAAAATATTAACTCGTGCTCCGGAAAAAAATTGACTACAGATTCTCTCCATTTAAACCTACGTAAAATAATCGATTTTCATAGGATTCGTTGAATCCCCGAGAAAGGGATAGGTAGGGATAGGGGATAGGTTCAAATGGGAAAAAAACACGGTCAATAAAAAGCTCGAGCCGCCACTGGCGGTGGCGCGCATGCAAGTTGCAAGTCAAGAATTGAGGCAAGATCAGTGCTCGTAACGAGACACATCTTTGTCTTTTCCTTATAAATCAATGTAAATGTATCGATCTTTACGAGGCTCAGTCAAACCACTAAATATTCGAAACTTTTGCTTAAAGGTTTAAATGGGATAGGAATGGTATAACCAACGGGGCTCTTGCAAACTTTTGCTGTAGGGAATTGAAGAGTTGATTCTTGCATGAAAACCTGTAAAAATGACGATGAGTACTCTAAAAAATCGCGAAATTCACTCTCAGAATCGGGCTTAATGGCGGAGAGACGCAGGTATCATGGGAGATTCCCATCTTAATTGAGACATATATCTCTGCGTTTCCATAGAGAAAGTGAATAATTAAACAGGAATCTCCCATGATACCTGCCACCTGCGTTGAGCCACCATTACAAACTTGCTGTCAAAGCGGTTATGTGAGTTTATTACTGAATAAAAGACTTTCTTAGTGTGATTTTCGTCATTTTCGCTGGTTTTCACATTATAGAATGGATTATTCATTTGCTCACAGCAAAAGTTTGCAAGAGCCCCATTATTGATGAAACGTGACTGGTCGAAATCAAAAATTAGGTTTTGTTCTAGTTTGTTACAGTCGATTACGATCGATGAGTTCATTGTTGGCTAAGCGTTGACTCCGCACTAAAACCGTTTTCATTATTGTAGAATCTTCGCGATCGAAATCGCTGACTCGTAAATCGTAATCCCATTATTATAGGGAAAAGCTGTGACAGCACTATAACGTGTTACGCATTACCCCTCCCGGGCTTATAAGGATCAAATCTGTGAACCAACTGCTCACAGTGCATACTTAACATGTGCTGAAAAATATTGAAAAAATTAGACTGAGCACCCTTTCAGTGTCGGAGTATCCTTTCCTTGGCTTCCTTTCAAGCACATTTGAAACCTCTGCACAGCTTTTCAAAGTCTTCGCTTTGAAGTGGTTTTAAAAATCATTTATATTTCCAGAAGTGACGTAAAAGGATGGATATAAGTTTTGAATGGCTAGAATATAAGCTTTCTCTTTGTATAAGGACTGGTGAGTTTATATTAGTGGGTGAAACTTGCTCTCGATTATTACACTGTGAGGATTCTTTTTTTTAATCCAAGGTGTATTTCGTTTGTGTTCAAGAAACTGCACAGTGAAATATTGACGAAGCGAGAATTCATTTAACCCAAAGAAAATGTCTGCTGCTACAAGTAAAAGATTCCATTGTTGTGACAGTGATTCTCTTTCATGCAATCAGAGCTTTACTTTGCGCAAGGAAAACTGTCACAAGTAAACGTGTTTCCTTGTTTATAAAGAAGTGATTTCTCTCAGTGTAAGTTCAGCAAAATGATAGGTGCTAATAAATCCCAATATTGGTTTGGGTTAAACGCTGCCAACTTTGAGGGGGGGATTATAAAAAAAAAAAAAATCGTGGAAAAAAAATTTAACATTCCGAAGAGAATTTTGAATTTCAGTTGATTTGCATCTTCATCCAGAATTCATACCCATAGACATTTGCTGTTGATAAGTGTGAGGGGGACAGGAAGGTGTATGTATGCCGAACGCGAAATTTGTGTACTCTACATACGTATGTATAGATATATAGATATATTAACGAAATGAAGGAGCGTGGCATGAATATTTATTCGACATCGACAACACACGAAAGGGAGGGCTCTCTCCACGTTTTGGAAGCCTGATCAATTATTCAAAGTTCATTTGAAAACAAATAATGTTGTTTCTACACGATACAACCGTTGCGTTGCTGCGATGCCTGCCACCAGCCACCACTATAGTACTGATGCAGCCATGTAGTGATGCAGTACCAAGGCCGAGCTTCGAAAATAATTTAATTATCAGGTAAAGAAGGATGTGCTGGATGCGCCTATACACAGCATACACTCTACATTTTGATGAATTGATCTATAATTTGACAACCAGTGGAAACCACCCGCCTCCGAGTCGTTGTAATTGAGGCGCCCGCGTCTATCGGAAATAATGAAAGCTCATAAAATATCAGGTTCGCTCTTTACTTTGGAATTCTAATTTTAACTTGATACAAATACTTTGGAAAAAACACATCTACCTTTTTTTATGGATCCCCGCTGAGAGAAATCACTTCTTAAAAATCAAGGAAACACATTTACTTGTGACAGTTTTCCACGTGACCCCAATGTATACTGTTATCTCATTCTCATCTCTGATATCGTATACATAGCCATTTTCTGTGACATTTTCTGACGGCAGTAATGGTTTTTTTTTTTATTTTTTTTTTATTTTTTTTTTTATTTTTATTATTTTTTTTCATCACTTTTTTCAGTTTAGGCAAGGGGGTAAAACCCCCTCTTTACATCATTTTTAAACTTATTTATTGATGAGAACATGAGAGAGAAAGAAGAAATCCTGGTTGCACCATTGAATTAGAGATTAAGTCTCTCCGTTAATATCAGGCTTCTCTAAACAAAACATTCACGGAATGGGGATCTTGCAAACTTTTGCTACAGGGGATTGAACAGTTGGCTCTTGCACAAAACCCTGTAAAAATGACGATGAGTACCTACACCAAAAAATCACGAAATTCACTCTCATAATCGGGTTTAATGGCGTAGAGACGCAGGTATAGGAGACTCCTCCTATCTAAATTGAGACATATCTCTGTGGTTGGTTCTGTAGAGAAAGTGACAAAGACGGGAATCTCCCATGATACCTGCGTTGAACCGCCATTACGATCTTCTCGTTGTCGCAGTTTTGTGAGTTTATCACTAAATGTCAGACTTCATGAGTGTGATTTTCATGATTTTCGCTGGTTTTCACATCAGATGGGACTATTCATTTTTGCAAAAGTAGTTTGCAAGAGCCTCATTTGGACAGAAATCGTTGGAAATCGTTCATTTTTACCTTGGTGAATTTTCGTTTCAGTCTCTTCTGTTTTGCAGAGTGTGAGTGATGGTAGGAATAGGGCTGTAAAGTTCCTAGAAACCCTGCATTCAGTTTAAACCCCTGAATTCAAAAGTCAAACTAAGTAAGCGTATTGATATTTATGTCTTCTAGAAAAAGGTTTCGAGCTATTCCGTGAGCAACATCCTACGCACGTATCACAAATCGAAACTTTCCTCCTGTAGCTCCTCCCTGAATCGCTTCTTGTCTCGTCGCGGCTTTCCTTTCGACAGTGAATTTCCATTTCTAGACCATTAATCTTTTTTCTTTCAAGCCTTTTTCGACATTCTCTCTCTTTCATATGTCAGTGCTGCGAGAATACCGCCACGCGTAGGTGAGTACAAGTTTCAGAAAAAAAATTAAACCGATTAAAGCAACAAATAAAAGAAGCTCTCTTCTTCAAAGATCTCAAAGCTTATATAGATTATACGCCCGCCACGGAAACGTGTCAAGCACTCTCCAGGAGTGAAACGCAATTTGCAGTGCGCTGGTAATAAATCATCTGTTTTGTCATTGTGACACGATTGGTTGATTTAATTATTTTGGTGTTAACATGCACACTATTGCTCACGTCTTCTGCACAGAATCTGTATACCTAGCGTATAGCAATGATTGAGGATTGAGGCCAAAGTTAGCCTGTCAAACTTACAACCCTCTCCCAGTGGCAGCTTTTGCGAATATAATCTAATCAAAAGGACCTTTAAGTTTATTTTAAATTGAATAAGATATTACTTTTAATTACTATCAAAAGGTTTAAAGATTTCTGCTTACTTACTCAGTAATTGTATATAATCGATTATACTCCCACTTGCCCAACGCTGCGGTAGATCATACTTACTTTGGAGTTTGAAGACCATCCTATTCCGAAAGTCAGCTCGATTACAAAAAGTGACCGCCAGATCAACCTTAATAATCGAATCCCATCTCCCCACATGTGATTGTTTTAGCCGCTCGGTACACTGGCGTAACCAGGATCTCTTCGATCTCTCTCATTTCCCATTTAAATGCATAACAAGGAAAAGCACAAAAAAGGGGGGTTTAATATATTGCCCATGCTTGTCTAACATACGTTTCTTAATGGAGGAAAGAGAGAGATGAAGAAACTCTCGTTGCGCTACTGGCTCGGTATTTCAGTTGAGCTCTTACGTTACCATCCATTAATATTTGCTGTTCATATGCAAAATTGTTAGAAAATGATGCTAGTTAAGACCTGATCTTGCTGCGGGCTTTTTCGGTATGGGTCAGATCTGAAACGGTAATTTCTTTCCGCTCTTCAATTTTTAATAACAACCACCTTTTATGTCAATTAATTAATTTCATATTCTTCCATTCCCCTTTCCTTCTCCATATCCTCTTCATTCTTTTACTTCTTTTGCTGTGCAGTCTGAATCGTTAATGGAAAAGTATCATGAGCGTGCCTGCGCCGTCATTCGATCTCGGGAAAATTTATTAGTCAGAGCCGTACAGTATGTTTGGTCCCTTGCCTCTTTGCACCCCCACTATCCCCTGCCTGGTGCCCCCTTCTCTCTCTCTCTCTCTCTCTCTCTCTCTCTCTCTCTCTCTCTCTCTCTCTCTCTCTCTCTCTGTCTGTCTCTCTCTCTCCCCTCTCTCTCTCTCTCTCCCCTCTCTCCCTCTCTCTCTCTCTCTCTCTCTCTCTCTCTCTCTCTCTCTCTCTCTCTCTCTCTCTCTCTCTCTCTCTCTGTCTCTGTCTTTCTCTATAGCTCCCTTGGATAGCTCGTATTTCATAGATAAAACGTCCACAAGCACGAAAAGCAATCCCGCGGTCAAATAATTGTTTTACCTTTGCCGCTTTGCGACAGCATAACAACATATTTACGGTGTCGTTAATTAAATTTCACCCCCGAACCTTCTTTCTCTGGCCTCTTTGCTCCTCACCATTCCTCGCCTCTATACTATCCGCTATCGTTGGCCTCTTTAATCCCTCCGCCTTGCGTTTTTCTGACCCGCGTTAAATGCATTTCGTTTGCACTCGGATCTTTGGTTTTTTTTTTCTTTCTTCCTTTTTCTTTTTCTTTCTTTTTTCCCACAGTTGTTCAAGGACCCGATGTTAAAACTGCCGAGTAATTTTTTTTTTTTTTTTTATGGGTTCCTTATGTTCAGTACCCACTGAGATTTCTTAATTAAATCGGGTTTAGTTATTTACCTCACTTTTATCCCGAGAATAGAGGGTGCTCAGTGGAAATGTCCAACAAGAAATGCCCATTGAAACAACGCCCGCTCTAAAATGTCCAATGCACTATTGGTCCATGGTAAGTAAGTGTCCATAAAGAAGAATGTTCGCAATAGTAAATTTTGTCCATGAATCTAAAAATCTTAGGGTGTTTAATGAAGAGAAGGCGGTTCTGTTGATACCCAAGTGCTAATTAAACCGTTCTGTGGTTAACCCGGAAATTCTGGTAAGTTTCGTTGAGCGTATAGCGAAATGCGAAATTTTGCGACTTTGCCCTAATTGTTAAGGTGATTTTTAAATTATGACTATTTCTTTCCTCCTTCTTGCACCATTTTCTACTCCACAAATAATATCTTACTCCCAAAACTATTTACCGGGAGAAATCATGGCTTTTATGTAACCGGAGTCAGAGTGAACATTTCTAACAATGTATCACGCTTTAAAATAAACTGAAGATTGGTTCAAATTAGATCCAATTCTTCTACAACTAATATGTTCTGCGTATTGTCAAAGATCAGCCATATCCTAACCTTAAAATCTAGCTCCAAAAAGTCGACGATTATTACGATCAGTATAATCGTGTAATCACCACCCCTTTTTGCCCCACTCTGATCAAAAACGACTGTCTTCAACCCAAAGACAAGCCGGGACTCGAATTGCATAAAGCAATTTATAATAGCATTCTCTACTAAAGTTTCGATGAAAAAGAAAGGGTCGAGTTAAATTATTTTGTTGAGATTTTGCGTTGCTTAATGATTGCGAAAGTACAGCAAACTTCGCGCCTTATACATTATACTGCACCAGACACTAGGCAGTCAGGCACCTTTGAAATATTTATAATGATCAAAGCTTTAGATAGGCATAGAAGTTGTTGAAAAGTTTCGAATAAATAAAATCCGGTAGAGTGGCGAGGTCGAGGTGGGGAGACAAGGAGGCGGAAAAACTAGAACGAAAGGGGTAAATTTTCATAAGACTTAAGTCTCAGCGGAGCGCGCAATGATATATTTATTATAACAAGGCTTGGTATGCATTCAGCATTCACCGCACAGTTAAAACAGTGACTGAAATTCTAAGCAACGGAAGCATGTACTTTTGTTATACGTACATACTGTGACAGGTGGAAATGTCCTATTTACAATTTCCAATGTACAAAATGTTCAATAAAAAATGTCCATTGCAAGGTTTCAAATATAACTGAATGAATTTTGATGAAAATATGCAATACCATTCTGCAACCAACCTACTGTAAAATCATCCCCTTTTTGGGGGTCTGGGGGGTGTCCCCCAGAATATTCTAAGGGTGTCTGGGGGTCTCTCCCAGAACATTATAATGGGGGTCTGGGGGGTCCCCGCAGAATAATATTGACGTGAGAAAGTGTTCGTGGGGTATTCCCTATAGTTTATTTGCGACTGAAACCGAGAGATACTATAAACTCACAGTTTTACGGAACAAAAAATAAAGAAAATTATAAGTCGCTCGAGAGAAAATTGATAAAAGAATTGAAAAAAAAAATGATAATAAAGAAGAATTATATAGAAGAAGAATATAAAAGAATTATAAGAATTATATAAAAGAATTGAGTGTTTGTAATTGATGGAAAGATTATAGGGTTCGTGTAGGAGGAAACTCTACATCAACGGATACCCGTTTTCATCATCTTACTGTATGGAAGTGCTATTGTATTCTAATTCTTACTTGACATCAGCAGTCAAAGTTCAAACTTGTCTAACCTCGCTGTGATGGATTTGCCCCCCCCCCCTCCGACGAACTCCTTGGTTGAATCGATCGATCTAATAATGATTGATTCATGATGTATTCAATCAATTTCACTCGATCGCTATTAATTGTAATCAGACCCCATGATTAAGTGATCGAACGGTCGTTTGAAAAGTTGTACGTGCGTTTCCACCACCTATAGGAATCAGTAATGTAGCGTGCAATTCAACAACGTTGTATTGTGCCTATTTAAACCCATGTAAAAGGTCGAATGCGAAGGTGTTCACCGAACATCCAACAATTCGATAGTTTTTTTATGGGTTAAAATGGACGGATTGCAATATTGTCAAATTGCACGCTACGCCGCGCCACTGCTAGAAATAATGAAGTTTGATTATTTTAGGTTCCATTGAAAACTTGATATCGCATACAGCTGGGCTAAGCAGGCGAATTTTCGTATTGGTGACATGATGTCATCTCTGATGTTGCTGTTGTTGTTATTTTTTTGTTCCTTCCTCCTCCGAAATTTAGTTCCATATCGATGTCTCTCCCACTTAGATCTACCAAAAAAATAAAAAAATCAATCCTGAGGGGGTAAAATGGGGCTGTTGCCCACTTTTGCTATAAGCAATTAAATAGTCGATTCTGCTGGTGTAGAAATCTCGAAAAATAACTATGACAGCACTAAAAACTTCCGAAATCCACTCTTCAACTCTATAAACGATTTTTTTTTGCGTGACTGTAATAGTGGCACAGGGTAGTAATAATATTTAAACAATTAAAGCTTTGTCAGAAATGATTCACATTCGACAAAACAGACTCCATATGCAACTACCGGGCACACGTGGACAAGTTGAGTGTTGCATACCTACCAGAGGCGTAGCGTGCAGTTTGGCAACGTTGTAACGTGTCATTTAAACCCATTAAAAAGATCGAACTATAGGGTGTTCGGTGAACACCTTCGCATTCGACCTTTTTACAAGGGTTTAAATGGACAAAACACAACTTGCCAAATTGCACGCGACGCCACTGAGTCTGATACCTACCTCCAGTTTTTCCAAACGTTAACTACTGATTGAGGCTTTGTCTGTGTTTTGTTAGTCTGTTTTGTTTATGTAACCGATGTATGATGTTGCTGCGGTTTATTGTTAATCAGCCCCTCTTCCAACTTGAGTGGGGTGTGCTCCTCGTTCTGAGTATTTTATTTTTATTTTTATAATTTTCCGATTGATAATGAATGGTGCTGTGAGTGCACCGAAACGTCTCGGAAGTTTTTATTCATTGTTGGTCAAGTTCCCATTTTAATTCCTTGTTTGTCGGCAGTAATAATGAAAGATTCCTATCTTACTTTTGTCACTCTCCATGCTGACAAGGATAATTCTCAGAGTATAATTATAGTCACCAGATTAGTGGTCCTGCACAACCGATGAATGGTACTGTGAAATCTAGTGACACTGCTGTCGCATGAAAGTCGTCTCTTATCGGTCACTTCTTGATGGAGTTACAGTATTATTAGATGGGAATCTCCCATTATTACTGTCCTATGCCTACATTACACTCGCGCAAATAAAAGCGTTTATTGAGTCTAGGAGTGGATTTCGGAAGTTTTTGCGGTTTCTACACCAGAATCGACAATTAAATCGCTTATAGCAAAAGTGTGCAACAGCCCCATTGAGCCCTCAAGAAATCGATTCTTTTGCATAGTTTCAAATGAGAGGAAAACAAAAATTGATTAAACATATTCACGATTCGCCGGCCGTTGTTTATTCTACTGTGCGTTTGACATGGTGGTGGCGGTGGCGTGTTGGGTATACGTGGGAGCCTCTGAGCAGTGAACATAGAAACGAAAACATGAAACGAGGGAATTGTTAAGAGGCAAAGTCTGAGGCATTGACATCGTCAGGTGGCGAAGGGGGCGGAGAGGCAGGGGCAAGGGTGGGGGGAGGTCTTTCGGAGGGGCAGGGGCGATGAAGGGGGTGCAGAGGAGCGGGGTGGGTGTCCCGTTGAGAATAGCAGGTAAAGCTTGTAAAGATAGTTAATCCTCTTGTCCGACAAATCAGTGAAGTGGAAATACTGGAGCTTTAAGCCGCCCTATTCCGACGTTCGAGGTTCGACCAGACCAGATCGCGATTTGCGAGGCAAGGCACGCCGATGCGATTCCGAGAGCGAAACAGCCCCGCGCATGAGGGCGGCAAAGGGGTTCTCCATCGCACCAGCCAGCTAGCGCCAGTCTCGCTGCACCGCCGCACATTGGTTCGAATCATGGAATTACCCCAGTGGCGTCGCGTGCAATCTGGCAACGTTGTATTTAGTCCATTAAAACCCATGAAAAGAGTCGAAACGTTGGGGGTGCACAGTGCACTCCCTCGAATCGATATTTTATATGGGATCAAATGGACGAAATGCTGCGTTGCCGGCTTGCACGCGACGCCGCTAAATTACCCAAACATAAGTTTACGAATAAAAATCAAGATTATGAACATTAAATAGCAAGATAAATTTAAAATGTGTGAAATCATTCATTTTAGAGCTTACAAATGAGTCAAACAACATGAAAAACAACATGAAAATGTCATCTCGAAAATGTGTTAAAGCAAAAATCCAACATTTTTCTTGTCCCGCAAAATTAATGTTTTGATCCCAGTGTTGCCAGATTGGGGTGTAAAAGCCGTACGTTTTACGTTGATTTAAGTGGGGACCGCGACACGGCTTTTTACCCTCGATCTGGCAACACTCATCCTCTGTGCGCCGCCGCTCCACACCGTCACACTATTCGAAGGAAACGTGGAATGCCTAAAAATCGTCTTACGACACTGGCGAGAAATTAACCTCCTGAAGGCCCTGCCTGATTATTCTCATTTTACTCCACTAGATCTATAGACAGTTGTAGGGCGAAGTCAACAGCTAGCCGCAACAACCACAACAAGGCACTCATCGGTCGCAATTGGGCTGTTGCACACTTTTGCTACTAGCAATTTAAACGTCGATTCTGGTGTGAAAACCTCCAAAAATGACGATGGAAGCACTGACAACTTTCGAAATCCACTCCTAAACTCATTAAACGCTTTTATTTGCGCGAGTGTAATGGTGGCATAGAGCAGTAACAATGGGAGATTCCTATCTTGATTGCGTCACTCTCTATGCTGACAAGGATGATTCTCAGAGTAAAAATAGTCATGAGAATAGTAATCCACATCCGATGAATGGTACCGTGACATCTAGTGAAGCTGCGCCGGTGTCAAATGAAAGTCGTCTCTTATTGGTCACTTTTCGTTGGAGTTACAGTATTGTTCAGATGGGGATCTCCCATTATTACTGCCCTAAGTGTAAGTCACCACTTATCTCAGGCAAATGAAAGCGTTTGTTGAGTTTAGGAGTGGATTTCGGAAGTTTTTAGCGCTGCCATCGTTATTTTTTGAGGTTTTTACACCAGAGTTGACTATTAAATCGCTTATAGCAAAAGTGTGCAATAGACCCATTGGTTGTGGTAAAATTCGCGTAGCGTTCCGAACTATCTCTCTCACTCTCCCTTGACCCCCGCGGGTCATCTGTTTCTAGTTTCGAACTTCGTATACAGGGCCTTGTTTTACGACATATTTTACTATCAAAATCGCGGCACTAAAATGCCTCGAGAAATTCATTGCAGCCAAAAAATTCACGAAAGATGTCTCTATGTACGATTTTTGAAATCAGCTGTGAGATGGCAGTACATGAGGATCACGTGAGCGGAAGAGAGACAAACTTCCTTTGTTTGGAACGGTCATCACCGGCAGTCGTCATTACTAAAACCCTCTATTTCTTATCGTTTCAGGCTTCATTTCGAATAAACACGACTATCGATGAAAAATCCTATAACATAAGATTTCTTCAAGCGCCTTCAATGTACAGTATAGGCAATTCCAACTACCCCGAGTACGAACAGTTAAATACCTTCCCTTTAGAGGGTTTTAGTAATGGCGGCATCCGGTGATGAGCGTTCCAAACAAAGACAATTTGTCTCTCTCGCTCTCACGTAACCCCCATGCCATGTACTGCCTTCTCACTCTAATTTCAAAAATCGTGTATAGAGACATCTTTCGTGAAATTTTTTGGCTGAAATGAATTCCTAGTGGCTTATTAATGCGATTTTGATAATAATACGTCGTATAAAACAAGGCCCTGGGTACGAAGTTCGAAACTTCAAAGAGATGGGTATACACTATACAATATACACGGCGGTCACGGGAGAGTGGGTGAGATAGTTTGGAGCGTTACGGGAGTTTTGCCACAACCAATTGCGACCGATGAGTGCATTGTTGTAATTGTTGGCTAACCGTTGACCTCGCACTATGACCATCAACATTAACGGAAGAAATGCGTCATTTTGAGCGACCCTAGCCTTAGAGGGTTAGTCCGGTTAGTGTGTAAAATCGTATGGCCGCTTGGTTTCACATGACGTAATAATCTCCACATAGTGATGTCTGGTCTGAAGCTCACTCCGCTCAGAGGAAACCTCTAACTCCGCACGAACAACCCATGTATGTACCTATATGCACTGCGTCTCTAGTATGGTACTTGGCGATAAAGTGACATCATATACAACGCATGGCTATGCAACATGGGAGAAAAGTTGATGCCGCCAAAACCCAGCTTGTGACCCCTCTATCGATTCAGCTTGGCAAATGGAGTCGATTGCCCTCTAGGGTTTTCTTATCTTTTGAAACTGGGGCCGCTTCACTAGCAACTCATGCAACATGGGCGAAAAGTTGATGCCACCAAAACCCAGCTTGTGCTCCTCTATCGATTCAGCTTGGCAAATGTAGTAGATCGCCCTCAAGGGTTTTCCTATCTTTTGAAACTGTGGCCGATTCACTAGCAACGCATGGCTATGCAGCATGAGCGAAAAAATGATGTCGCCAAAACCCAGCTTGTACCCTCCTATCGATTCAGCTTGGCAAATGGAGTCTATCGCCCGTAGGGTTTTCGTAGTTTTATAAACTGTAGCCGTATGTGGGTACCCTTGCCCCGGGCAGCACTTTCCGGAGGTGGCAAAATCAGTGTGTAGAACCAAAAAAAAGAGAGAGAGAAAAAAAAAAGGTTATTGAATTCCAAAATAAATTATCGAAGGCGGCAAAATCAGTGTGTGTGAGACAAGCGCAAAAAAAAGAAAAAAAAAGTCATCTTTATAATTTTGAGGGGCAGCAAGCTTGCATTCTTGCCCCAATATCTCTGGAAACGACGGTACGCCCGGGATGCTTCAAAACTCACCTCCCCCGTGTTTTGACTCACGCGTTGCCAGTGCACTACAAATACACTGATGGACTTATTTTTTTAATTCAAGGTGTATTACGTTTGTGTTAAATAAACTGCACAGTGAAATATGGATCGACGGGGAATAATTCAATTCCTTTAACCCAAGGAAAATTTCTGCTGCTCCCAGTAAAAGATTCTTTGTTGGGACAGGGATTCACCGTCATGCAACAGAATTTTATTTCGCGCAAGGAAAACTGTCATGAGTAAACGCGTGTTTCCTTGTTTTCAAAGAAGTGATTTCTCTCAGTGTAGGTTTTACTGCTGAAACTTTAAAGACTAAAGATATTTTATAATGTAATCCTCCAACATCAACCCACTGTGCGTTGCTTTTCCATCGTCCTCGAACCCGGATCTAAACCCCTTCCCATCCGAAAACTCCTCTCCCCCCCCCCCCGGTCCACAACGCAGAAATGACTCGGAGGGAATCGAATCGTCACGTCGTCGTCGCCAATTTTATTCACCTGTAATTTATTTCTATTAATAATTGATCGGGTCGGCTTTGATTTCCGCGCTTTCGTCGTGGTATCGATTCCCAGCGCCGCACCCATACGACTTGAGAGCACTGAGAGCAGTGTGGCCAGATCTTCCAACTTTTCGTATAAGAACACATAGAAAAATCCGCAAGATCTGGCAGCACTGCTAGAAAGAGGGAATTGCTGGGTTGCAATGGTTCCTCTACCAGCTGTTTCAAAAACATCGCCTTTGATCTCATTCTACCGTGAGAGTCCTACGATAAATAAACTGTGGGGAATACCCTAAGAACACTTTCTCACGTCAAATTTAATCAGAGGGAGCCCCCAGACCCCCTTGAATATTCTGGGGGAGACCTCCAGACCTACCTTTGACTTTCTAGGGGAGACGTCCAGACCCCCCTTTAATATCCTGAGAAAGACCCTTAGACTCCCCTTCGATATTCTGAGGGAAACCCCCAGACCTCTTTGACATTCTGGTGGAGACCCTCAGACACTCCTTTAATATCCTGAGGAAGACCCCCACACTCCCTTCAATATTCTGGGGGAGACGTCCAGATCCCCCTTTAATATCCTGAGAGAGACCCTCAGACTCCCCTTCGATATTCTGAGGGAAACCCCCAGACCTCTCTTTGACATTCTGGGGGAGACCCTCAGACACTCCTTTAATATCCTGAGGAAGACCCCCAGACCCCCTTCAATATTCTGGGGGAGATCCCCAGACTCCCCTTCAATATTTTGGGGGAGACCCCAGACCCCCCTTCGATATTCTTATCCAGATCCAAAGAATCAATTTTTGGAATATTTAAGTTTTTCCGATTTTTTTGACCCATTCTCCCATTGATTTTAATGGAACCACTTTCCATCCATAACTAACCTAAAAATTAAGATTTTTTTAAAAAAAAACAACAACAAAAACGTCCCTCTGGGGAATGTAAAAGCAAAATATCTGCAAAATTTGGATGCATATGGATCAATATAGCTAAAAAGTTATGCTGGGTATCACGTTTTATGGCTATAGATAGACGCCAGACGGACAGACGGACGCCACAGAAAGTTTGTGCATTTACACCTCCAAGCCACTTGTGGTTAAATAACATTGAAATATGACGAGACTCGGTCCAATTCCATGTAGTCCACTTGGAAATAATATGAAGTAAGATAGAAAACTAATGCGATAAAGACAGTTTGATACGTGTCGTGTATGCACCTTCAATCGACAGAGTATGCAAAAACACATCGCACGCGTACGAACAGTTACCTATTCGAGGATTTCGTGTAACAGATCTTTTAACGAGCTTGCAGCCTAAGATAATGATGATTCTATTTTTTCCCTCACTTTTCCGCACCACATCATTTGTTCACACTTTTGTTGAGATTTATCTGTTGACTAAAACTTTTTTGCATTCCAATCAATGGCTATAATTTGACTCTCCTCTCAACTTTCATCGTTTTCGACAAAATTTGTTATTCAATTACGTATTTTATCAATTAATTTTCCATCTTCTAAAGTCCAGTATTTTTCAATCGTTTTTATTCGAACTTTTCTTAAAATTTGTGTCACTCTCGACAACATTGGTGATCTAGAAGTCTATAAACTTCATGAGCAAAATAAAGACCGGAAAATGCGGATTTTCGAATTTACTTCTGAAATATGCTCATTAATTTTCCTCTGTAAACAGTCATAAAGATACTGACAAGCCCGAAGGCATTTGTTTGAATGAGAACAAGCACGATACAAGGCCCCAATTATTTTTTCGCAGCAGACAACATAACATCGAACATGGGCACTGACATAGGAAGCGCTCGAGTCCTGAAATTTCATTGTCAGCATGACTTCGCATAAAATAACTTCTATTGCCTGCCCCACCCTTTTCTCTCTGCCTCCTCGTGCTTTCACTTAAAGTGGAGGAGGAGGTGGGGTGAAATTTGATGGTGGGGGTGAGGGTGGTTGGTGGGGGTGGGGGTGGGGTTAAAGTTATGTATATTTTCAAGGGCGCTCTTGGGCGGGTTTCATTCCTACCGGAGATAAATGTTTACAGTTGTCTGCCTCATGGATATCGAAAAAAAAAAAAAAACTGCCGTAACACTCAGAATTGTACATTTGCATGAATTTAACCGAGCTCGATCTAATTTTTTCCACAATTTTATGTCTCTCCCTTTCAAAGGACGGTGTATTCGGATGGCCTTTGAATTTCTGTTGAAAAACTTTCGTCCCATTACGTTAATAACAGAAAAAGTTTTGGGACGCATCTCAATGTTTTTTATACGTATCGCGTTCTAAGTGCTGATTCTTCGTTTCTTTTGCTCCTTCTTCTTAGAGTAAAAGAGTCAGAAAAAAAGAAGAAAATAATAACAATGTCAGATGGATCGAAGGGCATTACAATGCGCTCTTCCAATGGTACAATTCCTCATCGATTTTCTAGAAGGCGTAACTTTCATACCGTTCACTTATTTCTATGATAAATAGGTAAACAAATAGATAGATAGATAGATAGATAGATAGATAGATAGATAGATAGATAAATAGATTGATAGATAGATAGATAGATAGATAGATAGATAGATAGATTGATAGGTAGATAGATAGATAGATAGATAGGTAGATAGATAGATAGATAAATAGAAGGACGGACGGACAGACAGACAAATAGATAGATAAACCAATAAATAAATTAACAAATCATTAAATAAATGAACAAATAGATAAATAAATAGTACAATAGTATTAGTAGAATATTTTATATGGTGCCGTTATATCAATGGCTTTTTTGCAACCTTTTATGAAAATGATGAATAACAATGTTTTGCAGGAGTGTATTACGTGATATGGTATATTTAATTCTTAAGTTTTTTTTTTTTTTTTTTTATTTTTTTTTTATTTTTTTTTTTAAAAAAGGAGTACATTTGAAGCTGTTATTGGCTCATCTGATGTTAGTGGATATAAGTTGAGGAATGCTTGTTTGAAGATAGATTGCTGACGCGATTGATAAACGATGCAGCGATGAATGAATAAATAGATAAAAAAGTAAATGGATAGATAAATAAATAAATAAGTCTCTTTGTATGTGCCGTTGTAAGAAGAAAAAATAGAAGTATTTTGAAGTAATCAAATTTGTCTATGTTCGTAGAGAGTATAGAAAGCGAAATGATGAATTTGGAAAGTTTAGCACCGACGTTTACTTCTTAAACTAGGGAAATTCAATGGACGATAATTTTAGCGGATCGGCGTTCGTTAATATAAATACTCGATGAGCGAGAAGAGAGAGGTAACTATAAGCTGTTAAAAGGTTGGGAAAGAGGGAAAAAAATCGTAAGAGGATAAAAAAACAGCATCGAACCGTCTGCTGTTCCGTTACGTTGCGGGAGTGCTTATCAGATCGTTGTCGCGTCGAAGGATCAACGCTCAAGAAATTTTTCAACGAACAAGAAAAAGAAAAAAAATCACACATTTATCTCACTTCACATTTTACTCTGACGGTCTTTGTGCTTCTTTTGAAGCTTATAATATGTTACCGTTCAGCTCTCTTCGATCTTCGACTCTGTGCTTCTGATCATGGTCCAAAATTGTTCATTATATATTAGTAACCTCAATGAGGCTCTTGCAAACTTTTGGTGTGAGCAAATGAATAGTCCAATCTGATGTAATACCCAGCGAAAATCACGAAAATCACTCTAAGAACGTCTAAAATTCAGTAATAAACTCACACAACCACTATTACGGCAAGTTCGTATTGGCGGTTCAACGCAGGTAATCAGGTATCATGGGAGATTCCTGTCTAATTTGTCACTTTCTTTACAGAGTAGAGATGTGTCTAATATAAGATAGGAATCTCTCATGATATCTTCGTCTCTCCGCCATTAAGCCCGATTTCGAGAGTGAATTTCTGGTTTTGTAGTGTACTCATCGTCATTCTTACAGGTTTTTATGCAAGAATAAACTCTTCATTCCCCTGTAGCAAAAGTTTGCGATAGCCCCATTACCAACACCAAGATAATTTTGACTCGGAAGTCTAATAATAAAAAGTAGGCAGAAAGGTTAACTATCATTTAAAAATTGAAAATTATGAATTCTTACTTTTTTTTATTTTATTTTATTATTTTTCTTTCCAACATTTCGTAATTCGGTTCCAAATGCATGTTATGATCATAGTTTTAAAGCTATTACACTGAACTTCAAAAACAAGGAAACACGTTTACTTATGACAGTTTTCCTTGCACGAAGTAAAGTTCTGTTGTATGAAGGAGCGAATCACTGTCGCAACAAGGAATCTTTTACTTGTAGCAGCAGAAATTCTTCTTGGGTTAAAGGAATTCCCCCTTAGTCAATATTTCACTGTGCAGTTTCTTTAACACAAACGAAATACACCTTGGATTAAAAAAAAAAAATTCTCTGCGTGTGCAGTCACTAACCATCTGAAATGTCCAAACCGTTCAAACTGTGTTAACTTTAAAGCTCAAAATCAAATTATTACTTAACCTATTAAATCCACTCAGCCTTTCAATTTTATATTCTTTCAATCGTTTCTCGTCTCTGCATGCGGTATCAAGTATCAAATTCCATCAAGTCTAATTTTCAAAAAATCGTAACTCAACTATCATCGCTCCGACTTTCGATGGGGAAACGCTCTATACTTTCATCCATAGCTTCATTGATTGTGTACTCTGCACCTTAGCTCTCCCAAGAGAGCAAATTTCCTGGGCCAAATAAGAAATCAAAAAAATACTTTTTTACGCTTCAGCTTGCAGGTAAATTCTTGTAGAATGCAAGTTTACTTGTCACTTTACTTTTTAGACTCAACTTAATGTGAGTTGTTCTTTTTTGTCTGTTTTAGTGGAGGAACTTGAGTGTTTGGCCGACTGGAAGGACGGATCCAGTCGGTATCTTGTTGGCCGGCTCGAGCATAAAACAGCGTCAAGCGATGAGGATAAATATAGGTGCTTCATGTGGGAAGTAAACACGGAGAATGGGAACCACTTTTACCAGGTTGCCCAGTCTGGTGATGCTTCTTGCTCCGGGATTCTCTCACCAACCGAGGGCTCCAGGACTATAAAACTATCAAGAAGTAAGTTACACCAATTTCATGTCCTTTTTAACCATCCACAGCAGTTACCTAGTTGTTTTCAGTTTAAATTTCGTTTTGAAATACACAAAGACAAATTACGAATTAATTATTAAAAGGTTTTTTTTTTTTTTTTTTTTTTTTTTTTTTTTTTTTTTTTTAATTTTCATTAGAAGACATTGATTATACTAGGGACATTGATTTTGTGGACATAAAATATGTTAACATCTTTAGAATGCGGTAATTTTTCAAGATGACATGCTTACGCAGACATTTTGTCTGTGGACCAAAAATATCAGACATTTTATCCGTAGTCCATATTACTATACACTGAAAAAAAACAAATAGTTAAAAAAGTACAGAACAAAATGATTTGCTAAATTATCCTAAAATTTTGTTAAATTAACAAATCAAATGCTAAATCAGCAACTCATTTTGTAAGCTTAACAACTAATTTGCCCAACCAGCAAATCAAATAGTAAAAATAACAATTTTCATGCTGGAATAACAAATTAGTAAGTAAAATTAGCAATTTATTTTACTGATATAACACGCTGCATTGTTAGATCAACTATTTTTGTTAAGTTCTGTATTTTTTTACTATTTAAAATTGCTAAATTGACAGTGTCTATTTTGTTGAAAGAACACCATTATGTGGTTGATTTAACAACTATTTTTGTAGACTCGACAAATAAATTGTTAACTTAACAGAAAACCCTGGTTGATTTAGTAACTTTCAATTTTTGTTAAATTAGCAAATTTTGAATTGTTGCTTTAACAATTGATTTTTTTCAGTGTAGATCTACTGACCTGAAACCGACGAATGGGCCCTCCATAACAAATTTATTAATTTTTATCCATCATCAGTCACAGTTGTATATATAAGATGAGCAAGAGCTAGCATTGTCTAACAATAAATAGTTACTTTGATTAATAGGCAAGCACCTTACCATTTTGAGTCTTCAATGAGTTCGAAGGTCGTGAAGTTAAAGTAAATTCACTCCTCACCCTCCCAATGACGCTGTCGGGGAGAGGGTTTGGTACAAGCACCGCGCTAACTGACACGACGCTATACGGCCTCGAGAGGCAGCGAAAAAGAAAGGGGAGGAGGACGTGAAGAAAACCTCCTTCAACTTCCTTTTTTTTTTCGCCGTTTCTTTTAATCGATACATGTTTTATCTTTAATGTTTTTACCCGTTTCGGAAGCGGTTTGCGTGGTCTCACCGCAAAGAGAAGATGAGGAGGATAGTGAGTAGTGACGGAGAGGGAAGGGCTGAGAGATGGGGAGGAGGGAGGGGGTATCGGTGCGCTCAAGCTATCGTGAATTTGAGATGGTCATTTTCTCTTCAACAAATAGTTAGCTATCGCGCGCGTCGTTGTAGCAAAGCGAGCGAGAGAGCTGCAAGCTCAAGGAAGCGTAGCTGTAAACGGCAAGCGGATCATTCCCTACGTAATGGCTGGCATTACCTAAATTGTGCGACTGCCAAACGACCGTGCACTTAATCCGAAGGGAGGGGGGAGGGGGTGAAGAGAGAGGAGCAAGAGGGGTGAGACGAGCAGAGTAGGGAAAGGGAGCGGGGGAGTCTTGAACTCCTCCGATCGCGACGCGACGCGGGCGAATAAGGGAAGGAATCCCACGCGACGCGTCGCTCTGGTTTTCTCGAGCTGTGTGCCAAACACCAAAGCGTTGTTGGTTGCGTCAGCGGTGCCGCGCTGTCTAGCGTGTTGTCTACCCAGCGTAGCGACGGCGCGGCGCACGCAACCCCCCTGGCGTGGAGTGGAAAGCATGCTATTTGCGCGACTTATGTCAGCATAATCGCGCGCGTCCCCGAAATATGATTTTGATGCCGTCGTTAACTTCATCAAATGTTTACCCACACCCATTTCCGATAACGTATGTTTACGTAAGTGTTTTTTTTTTTTCTATTTTTCTCCCCGGGTATATGTTTATACATATATATATATATATTTCCGTATTTTTATTTTTGGCCGATTCCTGATGTTTATCCAGATTCCGCCGCCCCCCTCCCCTCCCCAATCTTGCGCGTCTATACGTTTTAGAAATCTCCTCTCGCTCGTATTTTGGCTGTCTCTCTTTCGCAATCTTCTTGGCGTGGAATGAAGTCCCCGTAACAAGTTTCTTGTCTGCACTATGATAGGGTGGTATTGGGGAGGATGAGGGGGGACACGAATATAAATTTAATATTAGCTCTTGAGATCGGAGAGTTGTATGAGTCTGTGCGTGAGTGGTTCGCCGATTTTTAATGCTCCGGTATTCAGTAGCGGCTCCTGCAATGTGGCAACAACGTATTCTTTCTATAGACTGTTTTAGTAGAGCAATATATCGTATCGATTGCCGTCCGAGGGCCTCTGGTTCCAAACAAACTCTAATTCAATGCATTTTACCCATAAGCGGATTTTTGAACGGAAATTTCGACTATTAAATCAAACAATTAATGCGACCTTTTGGCAATTATGAATTCTACGTCCTCGGAAATGCTTAATTTTGCCTGGTTCCACCGCTAAAACTGCCGAAATCAACAAGATATTACAGATTAAACGATAAGTTTGGAAGTTGGAATCACTCACATATGTTATTGTTGTTGTTGTTGTGGAATTGGCGGGATTTCGGGCGATTCTAACCTACAAATGCAACAATTAATCTGCGATAACTTACTGATTTTGGCAGTTTTAGTCAAGGAACCAGGCATAATTAAGCATTTTAGAGGACGTAGAATTCATAGTCGCAAAAAGGTCGCATTAATCGTTTGATTTAATACCCTAAATTTCCGTTCGAAAGTTCGCTTATGGGTAAATTACTTGAACCAGAGTTTGTTTGGAACCAGAGGCCCTCGAACGGCAATCGATACGATAGATCGCTCTACTAAAACAGTCTATTGAAACATATGTAAAATAATCTATCTTCAGGAGGTCCAGTTGCACCCCCTAGACATCGATACTTTTGCCTAGGTTTAAATGTCAAGTAAGCATGGTTGCCAAATTGCACGAGCCGCCACAGCCGTCATTATATATTGTCTACCTTACAAACTACACTTTTAGCCTGCCCTAATGAGGCTTGTCCATTTTTTCATTTCCCTTGTCTCATGTTTGAATGTCGATAGCTTTTTTGTGTGCAAAGACTTGTATTTTAAACTTTTTCAACATTCCAGGTACGATGCTCAATGGGCAATTTTGCAGTTACAGGACTTCGAGCTAACACCATTAATTCAGTGGCGTAGCGTGTGATTTGGCAACGTGTTGCAGTTCGTCCATTTAAACTCATCAAAAATATCGAACTATTGGGTGTTTGGTGAAAAGCTTCGCACTCGACCTTTTACATGGGTTCAATTGGGCACAGTACAATGTTTCCAAAGTGCACGCTACGTCACTGTATTAATAATTGTTATCGAAGTTGCATCATTTAAATGGTTCAAGCTACGTAACGAATGAATATTTAGTATGAAAAATGTTTCTTTTAGTATAAGTTCAACAAAAGCAATTAAACAGTAAATTTAATGGCACAAGTTGAAATCAAACTGCTTTTGATGAGTCAAAGGGTCATTCTACCACGACCCTTATGGCTGATCCATTCTGTCAGGTCCTTCCATTAGTTTTGCCTCTAGAAAAATTGTATCGTTTCATCAACGATTCATTAAATTTACTAAAACCCATGTCGATAGGAGAAAAATTCCAGAATTCTCTAACGTAAAACCTGGAACATCCTGTATATTGATAACAAATACCGCAGTCAAAATTAAGCAGACGTTAATCTCCTTCCTGGGTCAACCATCGTTTAAGAAAGAAGGCATCCCTATATATGTTGATTCATTTGACCTATCACAATGATTTAGGGCAAGAATACCGTGAAGTAACGTGGGGCTGATTGTGAGTGTGATGTGCGAGCTTATGTTGGCGGTTTTGAAACACTCTTTTCAAAATTAACTTGGCCGTTAAAAATTAACACGAGATCTACCTGTACGTAGAATGGCTGATGAGGAAGCTGACTATAAGAGTTCGTGGGACGGAGGAGGACGGAGGGGGCTCTCCTCGCCCCTCCCCCATCAGCAACCAACCACCCACTCACTCTCTCTCTCTCCCTCTCTCTCTCTCTCTCTCTCTCTCTCTCTCTCTCTCTCTCTCTCTCTCTCTCTCTCTCTCTCGCGACGATGTCTGACGGGTGAAGAACTCCTTCAATTGAAGTGGAGGAGTTGGAATTTGGACGGTTAATTCGGAACCAAGTCGCGGGCGAAATGTAGTTGCCCAATTTCTCAGGAAATTAAATAAGAATAATTTGAAATAAAAAAGTTTTCAAGAGAGTACAAATCTTGTAACTAATAGAAATAGTTACTCTTCGGTTAGATCCAGAGGCCTCTGGAGAAAATTACCTTCGCAGCAATAGGCTATGGGTTTTTTTTTTTTTTTTTTTTTTTTTTTCTTTACCAGAAAATTCCATAACCCTAAATTTTAAGTTTTGAATTCTATCGGAAGTTTGGTGTAAAACAGTTCGCAACACAGGTGACAAGAGATCACGGAGACAAAGATGGAAAACTAATCACCAGCTCCCTCTGATGGGGAAAAAAACTGGTGATGAACAGTGCTCAGTCTAGAAACATCCGCGCGGCAATTAGAAACACTGCCCCCACGTTTGACAATGTGTGTAATTTCGATGAGCTTTCTGGCGTAATCACTCGCCTCTCGGTAGCCAAAACTTTCGCGTTATCAAAAACGAAAGTATGACCAAGAGTATTTTGATGGTTATGGAGGGCAGTTTTCTTGTTCTGTTCATACTTATGACCATTAAAACCGCTTGCACAGCAACTGTTTGGTTTGACCAACGTAACTCAAACTGCAATCTTTACAGTCTATGCAATACTCGATACCTGATTTTTGTTGATAGTCGGTTTTTGATTTTAAAGGGGAAATTAAAAAAGTGAGGTTATTATACTGCCTATGAACAACCCGATAGCCAAATGATTAAAAAAAAAAAAAAAAAAAAAAACAGGCAAATGCTCAGAAAAGTAACACGCGTAAAGGCCGTAGCGCAACGAGAGTTTCTTCGTCTCTCTCTTTTCTCCATTAAGAAACGTATGTTGGACAAGGGTGGACAAGGGGATAAAACCCCCCTCTTTATGTCTTTTTCCTACTTATACATTCAAATGGGAAATGAGAGAGATGGAAGAGATCCTGGTTGCGCTAGTGACGTAAGGTAAAGCTAAGAGCGTAAAAAACAAGTTGCGATGAAAAAAGAAGACTGTTTTCGGCAGACGAAACAAACAAAGACATTAAAAGCACACAAACCTAGCACATATAAATACAATGATTTTAAAACAGCCCGTCTTATAGAATAAAATTATAACTGGCTTAATTGGGGAAAAGACTGTGGAACAAAATAGGTACAATATATCTTACAAGGGGAGGCTCAGAAGTCGCCACCTCCGATTTTGAAAACAATTGCACGAAAATGTAGCTAAAGTAAAACTATTAGACCCGTGTTTCTCACTTTTTGCCAATGGGCCTTCCTAAAGCGTCGGGAATTTTTTGAAAGTTGCCGAAATTCACGTTAATATTCGGAACGCTCTCCGCTCGGGTTTTTACGTGAATTTCGGCAACTTTCAAAAAATTCCTGACGCTTTAGGAAGGCCCATTGGCAAAAAGTGAGAAACACGGGTCTAATAGTTTTACTTTAGCTACATTTTCGAGCAATTGTTTTCAAAATCGGAGGCGGCGACTTCTGAGCATCCCCTTGTTAGCGTAAATTCAACCCAAACCAATTTGAATTGCAAGAGACAACGAAATAAATCATCAATGGAGCTATTGCAAACATTTGCTACAGGGGATTGAAGAGTTTTTTCTTGTATAAAAACCTGTAAGAATTACGATGAGTACACTAAAAAATCAGAAATTCACTCTCAAAATCTGGATTAATGGCGGAGAGACGAAGATATCATGGGAGATAATTTTAGACGCATCTCTGAAAGTGACAAATTAGACAGGAATCTCCCATGATACCTGCGTTGAACCGCCAGTACAATCTTGCCAGAAAGCAGTTATGTGAGTTTATTATTGCATTTTAGACTTTCTTAGTGTGATTTTTGTGATTTTCGCTGGTATTTTTATCGGATTGAACTATTCATTTGCTCACAGCAAAAGTTTGCAAGAGCCCCATTATGTAATATGAGTAATAACGTTGGAAAAGTCCAAAGATTATCAGTCTAGGTGCGCCTACACTGCTTAGACGATATCAATTGGCAAGTTCATACAGCGAATATTTAATCAAATTGAAAGTGCAACTTTCTAAGTTATCTCTGGCAACTGCGCATCAGGGGGCGCGGGGGATAGAAAAAGAAGCAAGTTTTAATAAGTTTGAACAGCTTCAAGGTGCAAAGTGAGTTGCGGGTTTCATTGTGACGTTCCTTCGATATTTAAACAGGCTCGTGCAACTCTCATTAGCCGCCGTAGCCCTCACTTTCGGCGTTTTCCGCTCATTCTTCAGCCCCTTAATTACTATTTGCCGACCCTTTATTCAATTTAGTGTTTTTTTTTCCTCTTTCTTTTTTTTTCTTTTCTAGAGAATCTTCAAAGTTCTACCATAAGATTTTTTTTTAATGACGCATATTCCCCCTTCCTTTTTTGTTTGTTTAATTTAGACGAAATGCCTTCCTCTTTTTAACCTCGCCTCGTAAGAATGAAGGGCTTCATACATAAGAGCAGCCGTTGATCTTCCTCTTTGCCTCAAGGGGACTATCAATGCATATAAAAGGCCTTAGGGAAGCGAGCGGTAAATGAATGAGCCTTGGTCATTGGCGGATCCATCAATCTGGCAACTGTGCATTCTTCCCATTTAAACAGTGAAAAAAAAATAATTTGCTGAATTAACAAATAAATTGTTAAAAAAAGTAGCGACATAATTGTTTGCTAAATTAACCTATCATTTTTTTAAATCGACAACTCAAATCAGCAATTCATTTTGTTAACTTAACAACTCATTTTGCCAAACCAGCAAATAATTTTCTAAAAACAACAATTTTTATGTTGAAATAAAAAATCAGTAAGTATAATCAGCAAATTGTTTTGCTGATTTAACAAGCTGAATTGTTAGATCAACCGATTGGGTTATGTTGATTGTTGCGTACTCTTTTAACAATTTAAAATTGCTAAATTGACTATATCTATTTTGTTAAAAGAACACAATTTTGTTGTTGATTAATGAACAACTATATAACATCACAAGAGCTCCATTATTTTATTCATGTATTTGAGGCACAGTATTGATTTATTTTATTACGAACAAAATCTCCCAAAAAATGGCTCTAACATTAATATAACACCTAAGTAATAATACTCTGTAGCAAGATCCTTATAAAAGACAAATCCTAGTCAATAACAGTAAAAAAGTAGCCGTATCAATTTGATAAATCGTCGACATAGCCAGGCGTCGGTCATTCCTCATTATTTCATGTCTAACAATCTGAGACGAGGAATCGAATAGAGGCTTTGGAGGGGGAAGACAAATGATGAATAGGTCAGAGGGAATAAAAAAGCGGAGGTATTACTGTCGCAAGCGGTAGTTGCAAAAAGAAAAAACCTGAATTATTCCCCCAAGAGAATATCTCGGAAATGGCATTTCATATGCTCAACATACATCATTTTATATACTTTTTTCCAAAAAAAAACGTATCACTCTGCGGAGCGAATGTATTTAATACTTTTTAAGCGTGCGTTGCCGTAAAGTATGCACACTTTACGGGAAGTTCGAAGAATCAAAGAATGAAAAAGAAAGGGCCTGAAAATTTACTTTTAAGTACTTAATTTGATTATAAAAAAATGTTCTCATCTGTAAAGCATTTTCCGGCCAAAATTTTTTGTAACCCAAAAATTTGAATGGACTCTATACGAATTTATGTTCATGCCCAGCCAAGAATTGCGTTTCTACTTGTAATACTGTTGACACTTTTTCTGTCTGTTGATTAGACATTTTCTATGAAGAGGTACCAAGTCATTTGCAAACTACGAGTATAAAAAACCCCGTTGAAACGACCCTCCGACGTCTATAAGACGTTTAGGGTCGCTTTTTGAAATATTCGAGTCAGCATCGCAAGCTTACTCCCCTGAGTGGTGTGAGCATCCCTTGAAAAGAAGACTCTTTTGAAATAATACAACCCGCGCATGCTTCGACATTTTTCGGAATGTGCTACTGTAGTCAAAGTAAGTTTTTTTTTTCGCAACAGCCAGTATAGTTTTAAATCATTCCAAAACTAATTTTCTCCTTATTAATGGCTGTTGCACACTTTTGATATAGGCTATTTAATAGTCAATTCTGGTGTATAAAAACCTCCAAAAATATTAACGATGGCAGCACTACAAACTTCCGAAATCCACTCCTAAACTCAATAAACGCATTTATTTGAGCGAGAGTAATGGTGGCCGAGGGCAGTAATAATGGGAGATTCCTTCTTAATTTCGTCCCTCTCTCCATGCTGACAAGTTTAGTGACAAGGATGATTCACCGAGCAATTAGTCATCAGAGTAGTAATCCACATCCGATGAATGGTATGCGTTGAAACCCTGTGACACCGGTGCCAAATGAAAGTCTTCTCTTATTGGTCACTTCTTGATGGAGTTATAGTATTGTTATATGGGAATCTCCCATTACTACTGCCCTAAGTCACCATTACGCTCGCGCAAATGAAAGCGTTTATTGAGTTTAGGAGTGGATTTCGGAAGTGTTTAGTGCTGCCATCGTTATTTCTGGAGGTTTTTACACCAGAATTGACTAGTGAATCGCTTAAAGCAAAAATGTGCAACAGCCAAATGGCATGTGTAAACTTTTCAAACTTTTCCAAAACTTCAACAAACTAAACTACAAAACTCCTAAATTTTCTTATAGTTCTAAACTTTCCGGACCTTCGAAATTTTCTACGATCTCAAAATTATTGTCTACGTTTCAAAACTAATAAAAGCAAAAGTTTCTGAAATTTTAAATTTCTATAACATTTTCACTAAGTGTTAGAACACTTACCGTATTATAATTCAAGCCCGCTTCTTTGACACGTTTGAATGTCAGAATGTTCCGTCTCGTTTTTCCGCTGCTTTTTTAAGCGATATAGAAGATAGAAAATGAAGCGTCACGAAAGCCAGGGGTCTAAAGCAGAGCGATAAGTGTTGAATGCTGATCAAGCTACCTGGAAGTCATGATGCAGATACTGGTGAGGGGTGGAGGAGAGAAGATGATATATATACCGTTCGGCCCTGGAAAAGGGAAGGGGTAGGGGCAGTGGGGTGGTGGATGGGGGGGGGGGGGGGGGGGAATAAAGGGTAGTGCGAAAAAGCGCCGCTGTGACATCACGTCCGGGAACAGCGGAGTGAGTGCGGATAGAGAAGAAATGAATATTAATATTAATGTTAATCGCATCGTAGACAACCATCATGCAATGCGCGCGAAAATTATTGCGTTACGGGAGCTCAGCGTTGTTTTCAGATAGCTTTTTACTCTGTTATCGTTGTCGCACAGTCCCCGTCGAGTATTTTAGAAACGCAAACATATTTTTTCGAGTGGAGTAAAACAAAACCAGGCTCAGTTCCCGTGGACTCGAAATAAGCATGGCGCGTCATGACGAACTCTCATTAGTAACCTCAAAAAATAATATTCTAATAAATTAATACTTCACGCTCTGCTAAATGATATTGCCCGCTGGAAGCATCATGCCTATTACATACTACCGCTAAAATCAATAGCCGTATCAAAGGCGCAGCGTGCCATTTGGCAACGTTGTACTTTGTCCATTTAACCTCATGTAAAGGGTCGAATGCGAAGGTGTTCACCGAAAACCCAATACTTCGATCTTTTTTATGGGTTTAAATGGACGAAATGCAACGATGCCAAATTGCACGCTACGCCACTGGACCGTAAATCTATATGCATATAATAAATATGAAAGCACCTCTCTTTAAGCAAGAAAGGAAGCCATCATGTTTTCAAATTTCAAAATAACATACTGGTTCGGTTCTTCAAAAGAAAAGTCACGGTATTTTTATACAGCTAATATCTTTCTTGAATATTAATTATAATCAGGAATCAAAAAAACGCTAACACATGCAGAGTCTCTGGATGGAAAAATATTGTACAGGAAGTGCCGACAAATTGCTTACAGCAAAATATTGCATACAGCCCCATTCTTGACACTCTTATACATATATCTAGATGACCGTTTTATCACGAACTCAATTTTGTTTGTGTTTGTTCTGTTAGATGTTTCTTCTCTTAAAGAATTTTCCCATGCAGCATTTGTTTTTTTTTTTGACTAGCTTGAAATTTCTCGGAAGTCAAAGTCGGGGTGCCAAAGTGCAGGATGGGGAGGAGAGAAAGAGAAAGAGAGAGAGAGAGAGAGAGAGAGAGAGAGAGAGAGAGAGAGAGAGAGAGAGAGAGAGAGAGAGAGAGAGAGATTAGGTAGGGGGTGGAAAAAGTTGGTTTTCTCAGAAAGTATCTGAGGTAAGAGCGGCGGGGCCAACTCCAAACAAACAATTACACCCACGCTGCGCCGAGCCGCGCAGCTCAGCCACCACAACAAGCGGTGCGGCGCGGCGCGCAGTGCCGCAGAGCTTTGATTGAAATTGATGATTTTCTCCCCAATTCTTTACTTTAACTTTTTAGCGATGCTCAAGTTCGCGGGGAAGTAAAAGTTGTTCTCCCTCGTGTGAGAAAAAGTTGTGTGTGCAGCGGCAAAGTCGAAGGAAAACATCGCATCGTCGAGGAGTCGTGTTCGGGCGAGAACATTTACAAGATTTTAAAATTCGGTTTGCTTCTTCTCCACCCCCACCTATTCCTCCCCTCCCCTTCTCCCGAACCTCTCCCCCTTTCGATAAGCTCTCACCAACCCCCCCCTCAAAACTCCCCTCCCCTCCCTCTTCACCCATTGATGTGTTCCCACCCTCTAAAACGGTCGCGCTGTGTCGCGTCGCGTTGTCGTGCCTCTAGCGCTCCTGCGCTCCGCTCCGCTCGGCTTTGCGTGCTAAGTCCGATTTAGTTTTACGGAGGGCTAACTAATTAGGAGATCGCGTGTGAAAATTAGCTGCTAATGCTCACGTTTCCGCTCCTGCCGTATATGTAATATGCATTACATTAGGTGTACTCTGTGTTCGTGAGACTCTCGCAAGCGTGTGAGGAGAGGAGACTTTCGCATTTGACAAAATTAAATTTCGATAACGACGGCGTGATCCTTCTCCCCCTTCCGTCCTCCACGCCCTATTATACCCCATTTCCTCTGCAAGTCCTTTCAAATTTCTTAATTTACGAGTTTAAATACTTAATAAACTCGGAGGGTTTTTTTGTGGAGTATAATGAAGTTGGTTATGGAGAGCCGTGGCTGGTGGCGGTTTGCGAACGATTGGCAGTCGTTTTTCCACCATTTCAACCTATGTATATGTGTTTGTGAAATTATCAATGATTTGTCACTTCTTATTCAAAACTGTGTTATAATCAAAGTTCAACAGATAACGAGGGGGGGGGTGTCATTGAAAGAGTTAACGTTTAGGGTGAAATGATATACATAGTTAATACTGTATACATTACATACTTATTAGTGTTGCTATGGTTCGAAAATTGTGAGACTCGGCCGTTGCTATGGTAACCTTCGTTAAGTTTCCCGTTAGCGACAGCTGTAGGAAGGCTATTCATTGGTATAATTGGTTCGATCAATTTAACAGCAGGTTACCATAGCAACAGTCAAATCTTACAATTCTGGACCAATATCTTCACTCATAGCCTCCAAAGACATTCAGAATAAACCGGATGAAGTCACCGGATAAAGTTTGTTTCTTTGAAAAATAAAGCCAAATTAAATAAATTTTACACTTTTTTTTGTACACAAAGAACACTTTAAAAAAAGCTGAGGAGACAGGATTTTATTGAAAAAAATTAAAAATTAAAAAAAAAAAAAATTAAAAGAAAGGAGGCTAAACCCTTCAACTTCCAGCGAGCCGATCATTTACTTCATCGTTAAAGCGATCGTTAAGATTGTCTATGAGTGATTGATTCTATTGGTTGGAAATTGTAAAACTTGGATGCTGCTATGGTAACCATCGTTAAAGTATCCATTCTACATGAGTAACCTCTAGATAGCCGGTACTTAAACGATGATTACCATAGCAACATCCAAATTTTACAATTTCCGACCAATAGAATCACTCATATACAGTCTTAACGAATGGTTTAACGATGAAGTAAATGATCAGCTCGCAGGTTACTCATAGACTTATTGAAAGTTAGCTCGCTCAAATTCAGTGGGTAGTTGAATATTTCTAATATGTGGTATTTATTTTGCCTATGCAATTGATTGAAGGCACTCACTGATACATTATTTTGCGAAAGTCGACAAACAATTAATTGTAGGTGGCGGTGCTCTCTGTCATTAGTTAAGTCGGAGCTCTGTAAGTTGGTCTCGGTAACGAAAATGATTATACTTGAGCGGGATATTGAATGGGTTAAATATAGCGACTTGAATTTGTATCGTATCTGATTTCAAACCGAGAAAATGTTATGGGAAAGGGGTGCAGAGAGAGAGAGAGAGAGAGAGAGAGAGAGAGAGAGAGAGAGAGAGAGAGAGAGAGAGAGAGGGAATAATAATGAAAAGAAACTTCATAATAAGGGTCGGAGAGAAAAACAAGAAGTGAGGAGGCAGGAGGTAAAAAAGGGAGAAGAGGGGAAAGTTGGCTGACTGGAATTATTTTTAAACAGAACGGATGAGATATCATAGGTTGCGTTTTGCGAGAGGGGTGCGAAAAAGGGGGATGAAGAGTCAACAAAAATGGAGAAGACCAATATTTGTACAAAAGAAAGGATGAATCGGGGGAGGGGGGGGAGAGAAAAAACGCACGATTTTCCGCGATAATACTTTTCAGAGATGTTTTAAAACATTTTTTAAGGCCAAATCTCTCCTTCTCCGCCTGTTGAGTTAAATGCTTTTAAAGGCGAGGAAAAATCAACAACAACCAAATAAAAACTTTTCCGAGGGAAAAGCTCTCTCCTTGCTTTGAGCTTTGATTTATATTTTGCACGCATATTCCCAAACAAAATATATATACCTGACTAGAAATGAAATGAAATTAATTTCATTTCAGCATCATGAACCCAAAAATCGATTATTGAGGATGGACGGACGAGACTGATTGTTTCCCTTTCTTTGTTTTTACAGAAGATTGTATATTGATTTATAACTTTGGTTTCTTCTGGTAACCTGAACCTGCGATAGTTAAAGCGTTATTGATCGGATAGCAGGACTCATTGCGACCATCATTCGATTATTCTCTTCGAAGAGAAAGTTAAAACTTGAAGAATGTTATACTTAGTCAGCAGTCAATTCATTGTTATAACACTTGCATCGACCAAAAATACCTTAGTTCGCAAACTTTAGGTATATGGTATAGAGGAATGAATAACAAAGTAATGGAAGTGTAGGTATGGTATAGAGGAATGAATAACACGGTATAGTGAAAATTTAGGTATGGTAGAGAAATGAATAACAAAGTAATGGAAGTGTAGGTATGGTATAGAGGAATGAATTACGAAGTGTAGTGAAAATGTAGGTATGGTAGAGAAATGAATAACAAAGTAATGGAAGTGTAGGTATGGTATAGAGGAATGAATAACAAGGTATAATGAAAATGTAAGTATGGTAGAGAAATGAATATGAAAGTAATGGAAGTGTATGTATGGTATGTAGAGAGATGAATAACAAATTAATGGAAGTGTATGGGTATGTTATAGATGAATGAATAAAAAAGTAATGGAAGTGTAGGTATGGTATAGAGGAATTAATAACAAAGTAATGGAAGCGGTTACAAGTGCAGCATATCCCGAACACGCTATGATAAATGCGTGAATTTGGCAAGACTGGACCGCCGATTTGCCGGGGATCATATCCGTTTTCGTAACGGAGGAGGCAGGCCTTGGTAGAACAGCCTGGCGGTAATGGACCATTATAGTCGGATGTATTCATTAACACTTATCATTACATTTCGTGTGCTTACTTTCACAGACCGCAGTCACACCCTTAACACCCTCCCCCCAACAACCTCCCGTCACCACCCCTGAAACCCCTTCGCTATCCCTTTAGTACCGCTCTCCCCCACTCCTCATCCGAGCCTTGCCGCATCGCCATTAATATAGTATATACGGAGGCATTCAACTTGGAAGGAAATATTTTGGCTGCGTGAATTTGATGAATAGGTCTGACGTCTGAAGACTCTGAATTATGACTTCATCTACCCCTGCGCTCAGCGTAACTAGATATCATGCTATCTCTCTTGTCACCGGGCTGAATGTTTATAGGTTGGAAAAGGATAGAAGGTAAGGATTGATACCGTCTGTCTATCCTTTTCTGGCAAACCCATTTTAATGGACGAAGAGAGAGAAAGCTAATTTCTAGTTACGTTCCTGACCCTCACTTTTGCCCTCCTCAATTCCCATGCTTTGCTTTTGTCTCCAGGTCCAAGCTGAGTATCTTAACAGTTGCTTGACAGCAGAAACCTTCGAAAAGGGTCAACATCGCCATCCTTAACTTATTGTCGCGATTGAGGATCGATTAATTTAATGGTTATATACTTCTCTTTGTCCTGAGCTTTCCAGCTTTCCTGGAATTTATCTGAATTCAAAAGTGTACCTATTAGCACAGAATACTACAATCAGAACGGAAAAACTTACAATCAATTTGAAACATTTTTTACTTTAGGTCCGTCGCGTTGGATAGTGAGCATTTCCGGCATTCTTCGGCAACCGGCCGGGTTGAATGGTTGTGCGCCAACTCTAATCGTTAATATAACCTCGAAAAGTACGTCCATTATCTTGAGAAGTGCTGTCAGTTTGTTGGTAAATTCTAAAAGTTGTATGTATTGGCTCTTCAGAGAGTTTCCGTTCTGATTGTAGTATTTTGCGGTAATAGGTCCAAGGGGATTGAGGGTTTTATCTCCTCTCCTGAGAAGTGCTGTCAGTTTGTGTTGGTAAATTCTAAAAGTTGTATGTATTGGCTCTTCAGGTAGTTTCCGTTCTGATTGTAGTATTCTGCGGTAATAGGTCCAAGGGGACTGAGAGTTTATCTCTTCTCCTGAGAAGTACTGTCAGTTTGTGCTGGTAAATTCTAAAACTTGTATGTATTGGCTCTCCAGGTAGTTTCCGTCCTGATTGTAGTATTCAACGGTAAAAGGTCCAAGGGGATTGAGGGTTTTATCTCCTCTCCTGCCCATACATTTTTTCTCATAAAAAGCCTATTTTCTGCTATTTCCGTCCCCCCTTTCACCATCACACTTTATTTCACACTTTTTTGGGACAATCTCTCCAGAGGCCCCACTTTACCTGAATTCAGAAACGTTTGAGGTCCAAGGTGTTTAGCCCCATCTCTTGTCCTGACACTTTTTCTTGAAGTCAATTTTTTTAAACTCTCCGCCCCTCAAACCATTCCAATTGTTTTGACAGATTTTTGAGACCATTCTCCCAAAGTCCCTCTTTACCTGAATCCAGAAACATTTGAGTTCCAATGTGTTTACCCCTTCTCTTGCCTTGACACTTTTTCTTAACGTAAGTCCATTTTTTCCAACTCTCCATTCCCTCCCACCATCCCAATTGTTTTAACACATTTCTTGAGACCATTTACCCAAGGTCCCACTTTACCTGAATCCAAAAAAGCGAGGCGTCAGAGGTGTTTACTCCATCCCTTATATCACTGTAATTTTTCTCAAAATAAGCAAAATTTTTCGCTTGACTCCGCCTCCCTCTCCCTCTTACCATCCCAGTTGATTAAACATATTTTCGGGGACAGTCCTCCCCGGACCCCAACTGTTTCCTTTATGTACAGTCGGTGACAAAAAGACTGTCAGACGTCAACTTGAAGGAGGCCACCCGCAATACTTACCTCAATGAATTTAAGCATTGCAGGTGACCTATACCTCAGGGAATCGTTCACAGAAAAAAAAAAGAATGTGTTCTACCAGACACGATCAGGATGGGTGGTATGAAGACACCAGTATGGGAACGTGTTCTGAACGTACTCCGAACGTTTGTGGAAGAACGGGATGTGTTCCACACACATACCTCCGTGTCAACAAGCTGATCCGGTTGCGCTCAGAACACGTACCGTACTAATGTCTTCATATCGCCCATCCTGATCGTGTCCAGAACAGTCCTTTTTTTCAGTGTCTGACATTCTTTTTGTCCCCAAATGTAAGTCCCCTATGTCAAAAGGCGCTTTAGACAGTGGAAATGCAGGAAGCAGAGGAAAATGGCGGGAGAGGAGTGTCCAGTTGAGGGAGTGGGTCATTGACCCTTTTTATACTGCACCGCTCGCCGAACTAAATGAGTTTATCTGCGACGATAAACCGATATCTCCGTCGGTCAATAGATGGAGGACTTATTCGTCAATTGGATAACGAGGGGGTTGAAAGACTGTATTCTTTCCTTTCTCCTCTTCTCTCTCTCTCTCTCTCTCTCTCTCTCTCTCTCTCTCTCTCTCTCTCTCTCTCTCTCTCTCTCCCTCTGTCTTTCCGCGTTCCCTTCGAAAATATTCTTCCCTATCGGTCCAGTTATACCGCGCCGTTACTCCTTTCCCCACATTGCACCACAGCACCCGGGCCACGTGATTAATTACCATTAGCCGATTCTACATCCCCACCGCCACGAGCTCGGGCAATGCGACGCGACGGACGGACTCGCGAACGGGCGTAGGAGTTGGACAAATTATTTCTCAATTGGAATGCCCTCGAGTCAGTTTCTTTCCCTGTCAGATCGTTTCCGTTTGTTAGTTTGTTCTTCCTACTTTCACGCCCTCCTTTCCCTCCTTTTTTTCTTCCTTTTTTTCCATTTTCCTCTTCGCTGGGCGCTAGATCTCTCAGTCGACACATCCTTTTTACTCATCCTACCCCCTACCTACCCCCTTCTCCAATAGGAGAGTCCTTACTATGGCTCGCTCCCGCTCCCGTGGTACCTTCTTCGATGCAAATTGATCGCTTTGGAGGAGTGAAAGGCACGGACGCGAAGCACCAAAGGATGGGAATGGACGGGACGGGATGGTAGGTAGGTAGGTAGGTAGGTAGTTCGGCGGAGGGACTTACTCCTCTTTTGCTCTTCTACTGTCGCACACTAAGTCAAAGGTTACATTTTTCTGGACATGAAAATCCATATTGTTTTTTTGCTTGAAAAACATTTTAGTGTTGATATTTATTCGCAAAAACCAAACCATAGTTCACAAAGTCCCACTGCCTTAAAGTGACGTGCTGGGCACGTCCTTATTTTGAATACGGATCTGCCCGGAACTCAGCACAGTGTTGCCAGATTGGGGTGAAAAAGCCGTACGTTTTACATTGATTTAAATGGAGACGATACGGCTTTTTACCCTCGATCTGGCAACACTGACTCAGCAATAAAAAGAACCGCTTCGCGACAATGCTTAAGAGCTTGTGGCTTTTTCCGATAGACAGCGTCACTCGCTTCACTCAACTTCCGCAGTTTCGCCGCTCGAAGCGCTATTCGCGTAGAATGAGCGCATTTAAGCGCCGTTGCTAAGCAACATTTTTTGAAATTAAATAATAATTCAATGGGTTTTAAGATCTGAAAAGATTCAAATAACTTCTTTATCTTCATATTTTTTTTCGTCATAGTCTTTTTTTTTTCATTTTTATTTTGTTTAACCCGGAAGTTAAATTGACCTATTTCACTAACTAGGGCCCAACAAACTAAATGGAGGAGAGGGGAAGAAGGAAATATGAAAGAGAGAAGAGTTACATCTACATCCACATCCTTCCGAGATGACTATAGATATGAGACCGTCAAATTTTTTCACCCAAGCCGGGACTCGTAACCGAGACCTCTGGATTAGTGGCAAGTTGCGCTGACCACCAGTACCAGACCACGGAGGCCCACTACTCACTAGTCGTAATCTTGATTTTGATTAATAAAATTGTGTCCGAGAAATTTTCCGTTTCGGTCCACTGTGCGTCGGAATGAGAGTCGGACTCACTCGAGCGCCAAGTATTTGATGACCCTCGTGAAATATGGGTGACATAAATTAGCTTTGAAAAATGACCTCGCGAGGTGAGCGTGAGGCGGCGTGGTGTGGGGGGGGTGGAGGAATGGAGGGTGAGGCTGAGGGACAGGCGGCAAATCCCAGTCTCCAGTTTTATCCAGCTGGAATATAAAGATACTTTCCGCGGACAGACCCTTTCTCTTTACACCTGCGAGGGTTCTGTGTTAAAAGTGCGATCCGCAATTGGACGCTTATTATTATTAACCCTTTAGGTCCTAAATTCGTACTGATTTGTGTACTTTCATCTACTCGGCATATATTAGTTTCAGTCCACTAGATTGATGATGAAAGAACCTAATCAGGAGCTTGTGGGGAAAAAACTTATAGTTGAGTGCCTTCAATTCATCCAATAGGCAAACATAAGTACCGCAGAGAAATAATATTTATCTACCCATTTGGTTCGAATGAGCGAGCAATGTTTTATTTTATTAAGTCGGTAATTTAATTTAATCTAACCCTTTCTTTACCAATGGTAAAGAAAGGTTTAAATTAAAATTGCCAGCAGTTGACCTCCGTGGTCCAGTGGTTTGCGCGACTGATGACCACGAATCTGGAAGCCTCGGCCTCAAATCCCACACCGAAATAACTAATTCCTAAATTCTAATAATATTACCAGATACATCAGCGGTGTGTCAACCAAGGAATATTTATAGTATTTTATCATCAAATGCTGGAATTTTTTACCAAAATTTGATCGGAGTACCAGACTTTTCTTCTTTTTTTTAATGTAGAAACGCATTTTAATGCTCAGAGGGGAGAGGGGTTTAACACTCCTTCGTCCATTTTGGCTTAAGAGAAACAGCAACGTTCTCAAATGTTTACTCAATCCAATTTTTCTGTTGCGAGTCGTATGCAATATTGAAATAAGATATGCACAAAAATAATGCATTCGAATTATAATGATTTTTGCGTGGCTCTTAAAATGTAAGAATACTTTCTGAATGCATTTTGAGAGCTAAGATTCTAAAGGATGTGTAATTTCTAGCTATTTTGTCTGGTGATTGAGGTGGAACTTCCACAGAGTCGAAAACAACTGCAAAACAAATGTTTTTTGATTTACGTGTATTTGAATGTTGAAATTTGTATTTAAGGTAATTCCAAAAAAATGTACGTATGCTGAAATTGCATTTATATTCTATAAGATCACCAGTAAATTTTCATTCGTCTATACTTTCTTCCCTATAATGCGGGAAAATTTGATGAAAATTTCCAAGTCTTGGTAGAAAGCTTCTAAATTCCCTCACCAAGTAATGAATGGAAGCTTGAATGATTTGATGAAATTTTAGCTTTTTATTTTGGTGTGGAGTGAAATTTCTCCCCCTTCCTCTTTAGGCAGGTCTAAACTACAGCATTATACCTACATAAATTAAAGGTACATTGAGTGCCACAATAGAATTAGACGCCGTGTAAGAATCCGCTGTTATAAGCGTTTGCGTACACGTTCAGGAAAAGAATGAAAGTTATCTCAAGTTCCATTCGTGTACATCCTTCTATACTAGGCGCCTCCGTGTGAGCGCGTGGCTTTGCGTGTATTGATCAACACGTGACAGTTGTGCGTGCTGGTGGTGGTAGTGGTTAGCGGACAGTTTGACTCCCAGGAGAAATTGATACCGTCCTCAACTTTCTTACTCCTCTCTTTTCTCTCCCTCAGGGTCAGATAACTTGCATAAAAAAAAAGCGAGACTGAGGATAAAAAGGGCAAAAAGAAATGCCTTCACTTTCTCGGTCTTTGTCTCTTTTTATTCCTTTTATTCCCCCTTCCCTTTCTAGAGTGCCAACATGTTTTGCCGTCCTAATTCTCTTTTCGTTCCCCTCCCCCATCCACGACTCTTTGGCAAACAAAGGGATAAAGAGGGAAGGGGAAAATGCCAGAACTCTCCCTTTTTTTAACGCTGAAAAGAGAATGCTCCGTTGGAGCTGACAATCTGAAACTTCATGCTGTTCGAAAGTCAACGCTAAGATTTTTACTTATTTCGCAGGTCTTTGGCAAGAGCGAAAATTTCAAATTGTAGGCGGACAGACATTGGAAAGCAGTTACATATAACGTTATACGGGTCTGAATATTGGTGTTTTTTTGTGAGCAAATGGAAGTACTCGGTGAGCTGAAAACGAAGATGTCTTTGGTTTCTAACTATACCTATATAGGTTTCGTAGTTCCGGGAAGTACGGTTTCAGCCTAAAATACATTGTTTTAAACGGGAATTCACGGTGATTTTTCCTTAAACCCACGGGGTTTTGGGTATTTAAGGTCATATCAATTGTTTTTGTATCTAAAATTACGTCATGATTTCTGAAGAATTTCGCGTTGTGACGGCAGAGCAGGCAAAATTTTGGAACTTTACTCGAGTATGTCTCCGAAATTGGGACCCATAAGAAAAAACCGAAGGCACCTTTGTTCCCAAATCTCTAAAAACGCTTTTCTTTGTATTAAAAAAAAAAACACTTTATTTGAGACCTTTGTAAGTGCCTCTTTGAAAGAAGGTAATAACAGAGAGTGAGGAGAGTAAAAACTCCTGATACGTTTTTATCGTAACGCGGTGTGTTGTGGAGAGGTAAAATTAGTAGTCAACAACTTTGACTGCACAATTCTTTCGATAAAATAATGCTCGATGATTGACGGTGGGCAATTTTAAAGAACAAAGTATAAGGCGAAAGTTTTGCTTTGCGCGCAAGTTTTAAGCTCCATTCATGGAACCATAGTGGAGACTATATGGCGGTTATACGAACCGGACTGACGTTTAAAACGGGTGCACCATTCATTAATCACAGCCACTCTATCTTTTAGGTTCGCTCACCAAATATTAGCCAATTACCATCAACCCACCATTCATCAACCTTAGTTTCCACGCTCGCCCACCGACCCCACCGTTTAGGGGCCTCCTGCCTCCAACCTGCTACCCATCAGATTTTGCGTTATTAATAACTTTCTGTTCAGGTTCAGGTTAATTTCATTCGTCGAGTCTCTTATCGGATCAGCCTTGACTTGCACTCCTCTTCATCTTTAAATATACAATCTTTTCATCTGTATAAATACCGTATACAGGCATGCTTTGACGGTTAACAGTCGACCCTTGTCTGTCGGTCGAGCTCAGGGCTGGAGAAAGTCTAAGGGTTTTCATGACGGCGCGTCTGCATTCGCGTTGGTCCGCATTGCACGCGCGCAAGCCCCTGCCCATATCCTCCTGCACTAGGTGTCCCACCGCTGCGTCACGGGTTGCCGACCGCAAGTCCCATCAGGCGCATCAACTCCGCGGCTGATTAACTTGCCAGGCTCTGCTTTGAATAAATTACTTTTCCTTCGTATACATCGAAGAACTTCCGACGTAGTGAAGCGCAGCCTGGTGCGGCACACTCTGGTCTGAGATCGTTAAAAAAATGGTCAAAAAAACAGAAAGTAAATTTACTCATCAATTTATCATGTATAGACGTTCGATACATACCAATGAGGCTGTTGCACATTTTGGTTTTAAACGAGTTTATAGTCGGTTCTGGTGTATAAACGTCAACAAATAACGATGGCAGCACTAAAAACTTCCGAAATCCACTCCTAAAACTCAATAAACGCTTTTATTTGCGTGAGCTTAATGGTGACTTAGGACAGTAATAGTGGGAGATTCCCATCTAACAATACTGTAACTCCACCAAGAAGTGACCAATAAGAGACGACTTTCATTTGACACCGGTGTCACTAGATGTCACGGTACCATTCATCGGATGTGGATCACTACTCTGATGACTAATTACTCTGTGAAACATCCTTGTCAGCATAGAGAGAGTGACGAAATTAAGATACGAATCTCCCATTATTACTGCCCTATGCCACCATTACACTCGCTCAAATAAAAGCGATTAATGACTTTAAGAGTGGATTTTGGAAGTTTATAGTGGTGCCATCGTTATTTTTGGAGGTTTTTACACGAGAATCGACTATTTAATCGCTTACAGCAAAAATGTGCAACAGCAGCCCCATTCTAATCACAAAGGACTCTTTTAACAGATAAATGGCACCCTAAATTGTCAATTGAAAGTTTTTCTTCCAGTCTTAAAGGTCATAAAAACGACAATTTTAATGAGTTTTCTTCAGTGATTTTTGGCCTTTTTTTTTTAATTTGGACCATAGTGCGGCGTGAGAGCGGTGTAGCGCAACGTTCACCACTGTACAGTGCAAGTAGAGCGCTTGCCTGTCGACCGCTCCAAGGAACTTGTGATGATTTTCAGAAAAGCTTTTTACCCCTTTCAGAAATTGTTCCCCGAACCCGGGGTTTTTCTTTTATTGCCCCTGCTGCTTGCTTCACCCGCGCGCTTAATCTCGCGGTTTTAATTTAATTTTGAATAATTCTATCAGATTTTTAGATTAGTTTGAGGCTTATTCACCCCATCACCTTTTTTGTTTCTCGCTCTCACTCCCACTCATTGTAGGGCTGAGAGTCCCAATTTACTATGAGACAGTAGCGGCCCGTGAGATTTGGCAACCATGCATTTTTCCCACTTAAACTTGGGTAAAAAATCGATTCAAGCGGAGGCTGGCAGCCTCCTCGAGTTTCGATTGTTTTCCATGTATTTAAATGGGATAAAAACACTGTTGCCAAATCGCACGAGCCGCCACTGCTATGAGATTTGCACCATGTTATGTTCTCTCTCTCTTCAAAATTGAAGAAGAAGAAATGGAGCATGGAGCGCTCTAGAGTCAGAATGCAAATGGTGAATAATATGATTTGTTCAAAGAGCGCCTTTAATTGGATTTAAAAGGTTAGGCCACCTGCAATGCTCAAAATCATTGATATAAACATGTGGATTGTAGGTAGATTATCTCCAGGAACCGTCTGACACAGTGACACTTGGGCGGATTTACATCGCTTGAGACCCTGCGCAATTTTGAATTTAATGCACCCTAAGAAAAAGGGGAGGATGCTGCAGGGGGCATCCTCCAGAAAGAAGAGGGTTTGGGGTCCTCGCCCTATTTTTTCTTCCTTAAATTAGGCATTGAAAGTTTATCAGTTTCAAACTGTTTTTCCGCAGCAAAGTTATTATTATCTTATCTTGCTGCCTTTTTTTCACCCTTTTCTCTCTTTTATTCTCTTTTTCTCTCTTTGTCTCTCTTTTGTCAGTCTGTTTCTCTCTTTTGTCTCTATTTTTTTCTCCTTGTCTCTCTTTTGTCTCTCTTTTTATCTCTTTGTCTCTCTTTTGTCTCTCTTTTTCTCTCTTTGTCTCTCTTTTTTCTTTCTTTGTCTCTATTTTGTGTCTTTTTCTCTCTCTTTTACTTCTCTTCTTCCTCCCTTCGTGAAGTGAGGCCCCCTTCGGTCTGAGGCCTTACGCAGTTGCGTATTTTCCGTATTTTGCGAAATGATAAATCCGCCCCTATAGTCTGACATTCTTTTTGTCTCCCCTAGCAAATTGGAATCGCCGCAAAATCTTCAAATTAAGTGGTTCATTACAGAACCTGTCAGTTCTTGCACCATAATTGCCTCATGAAGATTCGGAAGTTGTATTAAAGAAGGAGAAGGGGGGGATCGGGGTAGGGCCGGGAAAGGAACTCGCGGGGGTGGAAAGGGCGCAAAGATGCAAGGGAAAGCAGGGGGCAAAAAGAAGGAGGCTCGGGCGTAGATGTGAGTCAATATCGCATCGGGCTGTACAAACAAGCATGAGAAAAGAGAGCAATGCCACGAAATGATTGGCGCAGAGTGAAATTACATTTGCCCCCGGAAGATAGGTTCCGCGCCGCGCACCTCTTTCTGTGGCGGCGCACGACCCAGCGCGGCGCGGTGGCCGCGCTGGGTCGTGGTGAAGGTGGGGGGGGGGGGGGGGGGGGCGACAACGTAACGTAGCAGCGGCCTCCATCTACCGGTTTAACATTCATCATCATGAGTGAGAGTGAGGGAGGACGAGCAAAGAAGGGTAAACTTAATTCACGGAATTAAAATTAAATTTGATTGTGAGGCTGGTTTCGTACAGTCGCTTCACTCCGCCTTGGCTTTGGCTTGCTTCACTCGTTTCCCGCCTCTTCCGTACGTATGTAGGCAGTGTTGCCACATCTTCATTTAAAAAAAAAAAAAAAAAAGTTCGCACGATACTATATGTATTGCGACACCAACGAGTTGTAACCAAACCATAAAGGGGGTGATTTTTGAGACGTATGACGTTTTTGAAATAAAGCAGTTTTGCTAATTATTTATCGTAAAATATGATGAAAGTCTGCAAAGGGCTGTATGATCGACGAATTAAAAAAGATTCGTACAAAAGCCAACAATACATTACACTGGGAAAAAAATGCTGATTTAATATTTAAAAAATTAAAAAAGCGTCCGACATGTTCTAAATGCTGATTTTACATTATGAAAATACTGATTCAACATTTAAAAATACCCATTTAACTACGTCCATGGTTAAGTCAGCATTTTCATAGAGGAAAAGTAGCATTTAGAACAAGTCGGACACTTTTTTAACATTTAAAATGTTAAGTCACCAATTTTTGATTGCGATAACTTATCGACTGTTCAATGTTCATACCATCCGTACAAAATGCAAGTCTCCTGTTTCTGTAAATCGATTCGCTTCAAGCAAGCATGGATTTCCTTCGCAACCAGAAATCGTTGATTTTTAGTACTGTTGAACTATGGGAACATTTGCAAACCAAGTCATAGATTAACCGTTTATGGCCAAGCCCGAGTATACTCGTTTTTCTTTTACATTTTTTCAGTCCTCATTCAGGATAAACTCGATTATCGATTAAAACGCTTACAAGATAAGGCTTCGTTCGGGCGCCTTCAATTTGCCGTATAGGCAATTCCAACTCCCACGAGTACTAACAGTTAACTACCTTCCCTTACACGAAAGAGTGGAGTTCTTTTGAACTAACCTGGTCTGTAATGGGTTAAGAGTGAGCCCACAGGGACCAAGGTCCCAAGGTGGACCAAGGTGTGGGTCTGTTGCAAACTTTTGCTAAAGCGTTATGGAGAATTACCATCAAATGTAAAATCACTTGAGCGCAACCGAAAGATCCAAAACTTCACTCACAGATTCAATAAATGCGTGTAACACAAGTATAAAATTAAAATTTAAAAACCCTACGAGAATAGGTAACTGAATTTAAAAACACACTCTATATTCTCAACCATCAACATCTAATCCATGTCATGAGAATAGACAGTAGCACCCATGATCTGACAGGTTGAATTTCGCAACCTGTTTCACGATATCAACCTTCTTAGTCTAGTAAAGGCGACCAGCCCCGTTCAACGGCGCGAATCAACCGTTTTGAATAACGCACCTAAATGTTTCAGACTTCCGGCTCGACGAAGAACTAAGGACAGGAACTAAACCCATCTTGTTCCTATATGTTCTTCCAACTTGTTTATTTTTATAATCAACTTGATAGAGACTCCTAGAAGTTCCATCGCATATTTGAGACTGTCATTTGCCATACTGGTTTGGTTGAACGAATTGGCGGATTTTTCTCCGTGAGATTTTAATATTAAACCTTCAGTGAAAGGGTTGTAATACTTGTATTCGCTTGTGGTATCATTAAGAGACTGCTACTTTTAAATCACGTATCTTCAGTGGCCGCTCGTGCAATGTGGCAACAACTTATTCTCTCCATTTGAAGCTATGTGAAACAATCTATCTTCGAGAGGTGCAATGGGGCAGTTGCAAGGGTCTAGAATGTTGTGTTTTTTATAAAGAAAATGAAAATACTTGATGAGCTGAGAACAAAGATGCCTTTGGTTACAGTTAAGGCCCATTGTTCCGAATATGAGATTTTGGCTCAAAATACATTGTTTTAAATGGGAATTCCGCGTAGTGACGTCACTACGCACACGATTTTTTACAACTTTACACGTGTGTATCTCCAAAACGGGGACACTTAGAAAAAAACCAAAGGTACCATTTTTCTCAGCTTATCAAGAACTATCATTTTCTTTATAAAAACACAAACATTTCAGACCCTTGCAACTGTCCCATTGCATACATCGATACTTTTGCATAGGTTTAAATGGCAAAAAAGCATGGTTGCCAAATTGCACGAGCCGCCACTGCATATCTGGCATCCATGGATAACTTTGGCTGAAGCTTTAGCGCGAGCATAGACATGAGCATAACGGCGCGCGGGTAGTGGCAGTGGCAGAAAAGCGCGTTTTTCACCAGCACCAGGCGTAGTCGTCAGTTGGCACTCCGACTAAGGAAGTAAACCAAAAGGAAGCCGGCACCGGCACATCTCGGGATGGCGCGGGTGGGTGTATTTATCTTTTGCTAAGTTTGATCCAATAAAAAGTTGTAAAACTTGCAGTCAAAGCTCTCTCTCCGCGTCTTTGTCTAACGTTACCGTGGGAATCGAGAGTCTGCGCTAACGGACTTTTCTTTGAATAGCTCATTTCCTCCTCTCACTCTCTCTCACTCCCTCTCTCTCTCACACTCTCTTTCTCTCTCACACTCTCTCTCCCCCTCCCCCCTCTCTCTCTTTCTTTCTCTCTCTCACTCATTTGCCCATCTTTCCACCCCTGTTCCTCTCACTCCTCCTTTACCCATCTCCCAACTTTCTCTCCCTCCCTCTCTCTCTTTCTCTCTCAATCTCTCTCCCACTCTATCTCTTTCCCTTTATCTCTCTTTCTCTCTCTCTCTCTCTCTCTCTCTTTCTCTCTCTCACTCTCTCCCTGACTCTCTCTCCCTCTCTGTCACTATTCCTCCTTTTCCCCAATCTTTCCGTCTCTATCTCTCGTCATCCTTCTTTACCCATCACCCCCATTTCTCTCTCTCTCTCTCTCTCTCTCTCTCTCTCTCTCTCTCTCTCTCTCTCTCCCTCTCTCTCTCTCTCCCCCTCTCTCTCACTCCCTCCTTCTTTTTCCATCACTTTATCTCTCTCTTACTCACCCCCTCTCCTTTCTCCTTTTCCCATTATCATTGCCATTCTCATTCACTGCGTTGCCCCCATGTCCCCCCTCCCCCTATCACCCGTCCACCAATCTTTACCTCAACCTCATCGCCTTCGGTTCGTTTCCCTGAATTGTCCCTTTGTTTTATTTACCATCGACACGCAAACCTTTTTCGCTATCCCTTATACCTTATGAATGTCTCTCGCACAATTTATCTCTCCCCTTTCTTTGAAACTTGCAAACAACTTAGCATATTGTTTAATACATCTCGGAGACCCGAACGACAACATAAATCCGGCAGGCAGTATTTTCTATTGAAAAGTGGAAAACGGTTTGCTATCTAATCTGATTCTCGTTGAAATGATTGCCGTCTGCTTGATATGACTGCCATTTCGGCGGTTGATTTCATTATTTTGACCCATAATGATGACTGATGATTTGTAATCATGCTAAGGTTGTATATACCTGCTTATTAACTAATGCCAAAAAAATGAAGACTCCAGGCTATTGTGAAAGATTTACCTTGTTCTCAAGGAAAAATAATAAAAAATGTCGAACACTTTTCAGAGCCATAGCGTTAAGAGAATTGATCTCAATATCAAAAGGATGAAGTAACTCTTCGATGTCCTTTCAAAATATGAAGATACTTGAACGAATAGTTATCAAACCAATTTTCAAAAAAAAAAAAAATAACAACAACAAAAATAAAACAAACAAAAAAGCAAGCAATCCAAGTTTTGCTGCAATCAGGGGTTTAAAAAATGCCCGATCTAACGATCCACGGATCGCATGAGAGTAAAGACATTCTTGGAAATTCGAGATATTTTCTTGGGAATTTAAAGAATTTAGCCCGGCGATTGCGGATCTTTACTGTACTTTTATGATGTTAAAATATACGTTAAAATAAGCATAAAAAAAAAAAAAAAAAAAAAAAAAAAAAAGATTATCCTTTTCAAAAATGTTAGTCAAGAAATATTTCAAAAACTCTGTGAGAAAAAAATCCCAGATCACGTGCAATTTCTGGCGTTATGGAATATTTTGCCTCCTGGCCGCAAGGTACATTAATACTTACAGCCTATTTGAAAGATTGTGCGAGACTTATTTTTCTCGGGAACCTAGATCAGTTATTTAAGGTCCGGTTGGTTCATTGTTACAAAAGAAGAGAAAGTTTTACAATTTTTGCAACGTGCGAGTAAAATGGCGTGCATTGCTCATTTTGTGATGTCATACGCAATGACCTTTCATTTTTTTCTCAACTCTTTTGGAGACAAAAAGTTGATGTCGTTTTAATTTCATGGAATTTAACATTAATGTTTTTCTTCAGCTTGAACCGGCTGCGATGTTGTGTTTTACGCTTGAAAGTTATATAAAGTATTCTACTGACAGCGAGTTTCAGAAATTCCTCGTTCATTTATTAACGAAAAACGGCAATATAGAGGAAGTAGAAACAAAATCTAATAAAAAGAGCAATGAAAGGGAAATGAGGAGAAGGGGGAGGAGGAGGAGGAGGAGGAGGAGGAGGAGGAGGAGGAGGAGCATGATTCTAGGAGAGGAAAAAAATTAAATGAAATAAAAAATTTGGAGAGAGAGTGAGAGAGAGATCACGATTTTTATTTCAAGAGAGGGGGAGAGAGAGAGAAAGAGATAGAGAGAGAGAGAGAGAGAGAGAGAGAGAGAGAGAGAGAGAGAGAGAGAGAGAGAGAGAGAGAGAGAGAGAGAGAGAGAGTGAGAGAGAGAGAGAGAGAGAGAGAGAGAGAGATAGAGAGAGAGTGAGAGAGTGAGAGTGAGAGAGAGAGAGAGAGAGAGAGAGAGAGAGAGGGAGAGAGAGAGAGAATTACAAACATGGAGACAAAAACACAGGAATTCGAGGACGAAGCGGAATTAAATGAAAGCGGACTCGTTGCGTTGGTTTTGTCTGTCGTCTGACCAGAGTGCTGTGCCGTCTAACTGTCCCGTTTGGTGTGACCAGACCGCCTTGCCATTCCACCCGTCCTCGTGACATGGAGATGGAGCAAGAATCGGTGGCCGGGAGTTTTGCGGCTGTAATACTGTTTCCGTTATCCGGCCGGTGGTGGCATGGCGCGGCCGAAATGGAATACACGCAGAGTACACTTACGTGCCATTTTTTGAGCGCGAAAAGTCCGCTCTTTCCATTTGCGTCGGAATTGCTGAATTTCAAACTTGTCCATTACACCGTGATTTGGGTTTTGAATTAAATAGCTTCCATCCTTTTACGCCCTTCGAACGAAACCTCTCTCCTGACCAGTGACCATTCACCTATATCCGGTCCAAAATTTAGTCTATGTTATTAGAATGAGGCTGGTTAACCTTTGTAAGCCCGGGGAAGAGTCCGAAACCGCGCCGTCAGGGCCAGTTCTCTTTCGCGTAAAACTCTCTCTTATTTTCTTTTTTTATAAATTAAATTTTGGGACTTCACGACATTTAAGGTGCTGATAAAGCTGACCTTCATATCAATTTTCATGGTTTTTTTTTTTTTTTTTTTTTTTTTTTTTTTTTTTTTTTTTTTTTTTAAAATTGTAGTTGTTTCTAGACTCTTAATGCATTTATTAGGCTTTTTAGGTTTCTCCCACTGAGAGAAATAATTTCTTTAAAAACCAGGAAACACGTTTACTTGTGACAGTTTTCCTTGAGCAAAGTAAAGTTCTGTTGCATGAAGGAGAATCACTGTCACAACAAGGAATCTTTTACTTGTAGCGGCAGACATTTTCCTTGGGTTAAAGGAATTTCCCCTAATGCAATATTTCACTGTGCAGTTTCTTTAACTCGAAAGAAATACACTTTGGATTAAAGAAAGAATTCTATCAGTGTAAATGGTCAATTTCATAAGCGTGGTCACACCTATAGTGTCCCGATTATATTTATTATGTACCTACACCTTTCAAAAATGTGTTTTAATGTTTTCTTTATACTTTTATTAAGGGTAAAATTTGTTTCACTGAATTGAAATTGTTTCTTCACAAGATCTTGTAAGTGTCATATAATGTTATACATAATGTTACGCTTTATCTGTTCACAGCATTGGAGGGTTCACACCATCATAGAAGTGGTGCTGATTGCCGATTTCCGTCTTGGCTGACGGAAAACCATCTATGGCACACTTTAGACCACTCTCGGAGTTACCATTTTCATCCTCATAATACGACGTTCCGAGTAACCTCGAAAGTACCAAATTCTAGCCATCAAAAGACTGAAATGAAGGCTGTCTGTCACACAAGAGACGTTTCAAGCACTCAGGCTGTCTTCGTTGTTCACGTTGTCATAGGCTGGTGAGTAGCGCCCCTGTTTTTAAACCTTTGCTTTAAAAAATATCGGACGCAGATTCGATGCAACCAATCATAAATGATTTGGTGGGGGCCTAGGTTTTGCGCCCCTTAAATTTTGTTTGACATTTTTGACATTTTAGTTTTACCCATTTTCTTACGAGTACCGTTCAAAATCTTCATTTATGGACTTAAATCATCCTTACTACATTGATTACGAACAAAATGTATCGAATTCTATTGTATATTGTCTAAATATCGGACGCAGATTCGATGCAACTATAGTCATAAATGATTTGAGGGGTGCTTAGGTTTTGTGCCCCCTAAATTTTGTTTGAAATGTTTGACATTTTAGTTTTACCTATTTTCTTACGAGTACCGTTCAAAATCTTCACTCACGGACTTACATTATCCTTACTACATTGATTACGAACAAAATTTATCTAATGTCTATTGTCTATTCCAGAATCTCAAAAATAATTTAAAATTGTAATTTTCTTGTAAGTACTTGTAAATCAGTGATTATGGGCACTGCGATATTCGATCTGAAATACCTCTATAGAAAACTGTTGAGGGTCATCAAATTTTAGATTTAATTTAGATTTAAGATAGATAGATAAGATAGATAAGATAGATAAGATAGATAAGATAGATAAGATAGATAAGATAGATAGATGTAGATATATAGATTTTAGATCGATTTAATTCATTTTTTCTAACAATAAGATTTTTTTTAATTTTGACTCGAAGTTTGGTTGATGCTGAAAGAGTTAACGATTCTCTTTGAAATAAGGCATGGTAATTGTATTTTAAAAGAAATTAAAATCTTACCTTCAAAATACGAATAATAAAAAAACAAAGCAAATAATAACAAATCTTAACTCACATTGTGAGGTATTGATTTTTATGTACTAGTAATTATTCAGGTATCAAACTTCGTTTTAATAAAAGTGTAAGGACATGTGTTTCATTCATATGTCTTCTTTTTGTTCCAGTCAAAGTGGATACATGTGCATGGTGTTTTACAAACGTGTGGGTCATGTAGTAGAACTTCAGCAATCAAGTAAGTTTATTTTCATGATTTTATCTTTATTTGGTGTTTTTCTCAAAAAAACACTCACTTACAGTTAAAAAAATTGAAAAATTAAAAATTGTGAGATTTTCTGGTCCATCTGAATGATACGTGCTGAAAGATTACAAAATTGATTTTTGAGTAAAATTGGCCTAAATTTACTGTAATTTGGTGCAAGAAAAAAACGTTGAAAGTGGATCGTTTATGACCCAATGGCCATGTATATGGGTTAAATATTTTTTATTCCCATTTTATTTTCATTATTTTTTTCCAAACTCGGTCGGAAATATTTTATGTGAGCGGACGTGAAACTCAAAGAACTGCCACGAAATTTAAAAAAAAAAAACAAAAAACAAAAAAACAAAAAAACAAAAAATTCTCACGATTTATAAGGAAAGTGAAAAACCATGAAAGAGAGTCCGAGCGAACTCAGCGAAAAATATAGCTTTCCAACATCAATATTTCAATAATGTACATAGAGATTAAAGTTCTGGGCTGCTGCTGGTGCTGCTGCTCGGAAGAGTAAATGTATCATTTTTCGCAAGAGCGGCGGGTGTTTTTGACCGATATACCCGGAATTTATTGGCTCGTTCCTCAAAATATTGGAAAGTTTTTGCCCCTGCCCCCCGAACTCCGAACGCGCCGCTAGGAGTTAAGGAACGTATAAAACGCGAAATACATGATTATAAGCTCGATACCGGTAAAATGTATGACGGTGCAGGCCGACCCCCCACTCCTCTCCTCTCACCACGTCGCGCCGTCATAATATAGCTATCAAATGTAATGTTTTGACTTTCGAGGACGAGGTGGTATGGTGTCCACAGTGTTGCCGAATCGAACATATGTATCAATGAGAATAGAAAAGCTATCCACGGGAGAAAGGACCTCGAAATATCAGTAAGCTCCTTTGAGCATATCCTATCTACTGCCAATGCTAATGGGGGAGTTGCACTTTTTGGCTATATGCTATTTAATGGTCGATTCTGGCGTAAAAATCTCCAAAAATAACGATGGAAGCACTAAAAACTTCCGAAATTCACTCCTATACTCAATAAATGCTTTTATTTGCGCGAGTTCAATGTTGGCATAGGGCAGTAATAATGGAAGATTCTTATCTTAATTTCGTCACTCTCTCTATGCTGACAAGGATGATTCACAACAGCAGGCCGCGATTATAAACGATCGTATCGTAATGCTATCGAGTCGGTGATCGAGTACGTGTTATCTTAAGATTGGTGCCATTCCGATAGGATTCATCATTCCGATAGAAACCCTCCCATCTTTACGGAAATTCTCTGGTAGATCTAGGACTATCGGAGAATTTCCTCAGGGGTGGGAGGGTTTTTATCGGAATGAAACCTATCTTAATCACATCGTCCATAAGAATAACGTACTCAATCATCTACTCGATAGCATTACGATACGATCGTTCATAATCAGCCTGCTGAGTAATTAGTCAGCAGAATAGTGATCCAAATCCGATGAATGGCACCGTGACATCTAGCGACACCGATGTCAAATGAAAGCCGTCTCTTATAAGTCACTTCTTGATGGAGTGACAGTATTGTTAGATGGGAATCTCCCACTATTACTGCCCTAAGTCACCATTACGCTCGCGCAAATGAAAGCGTTTATTGAGTTTAGGAGTGGATTTCGGAAGTGTTTAGTGCTGCCATCGTTATTTCTGGAGGTTTTTACACCAGAATCGACTGTTAAATTGCTTATAGCAAAAGTGTGTGGAACTGCCCCATTTCTAGATAAGAGCAAACGTGATATACTTCACAGGCCCTCTCTCCGCTCAGACAGTCTCCAATAAAAAGAGTCGCACGATTTGGCAACACTGAACTTGCAGTGTTTAGCTTTTAAAAGCGACCATTCTCCTTCCATAAATTGCTTCCTTGTCAGCGATCGTTTTCTCTCCCGCAAAAATTCGAAATAAAGCATCGTATGAAAGATTTAGAGAAAGCTAATGGAATCTACTCCTGCGCTATGTGCTTCCACGATCTATATGTAACCGAGCTTCGGTTCTGTTTTAAATCATATTTTATGTTTTTAATGAAAACGGTCTCTGATAACTCTCGTTGAAAGTAGAGTCGTGGCTCGCGGGTGCTACGCCGGGGAGGGGGGGGGGGATAAGCAAGGAGGAAGATATGGAATATGGTAGAGGCTCCCAAAAATACTTGATCAAATTATTAAGTATGAGTGAGACCGCGATTAGATGCAACGCCTGTTCTTCAGTCAGTGGTATTTACTGAGGTTAGGACTTTAGCTCACTATTATATATATTTTTTTTTAATCTTCCGCGATTGAAACGTTAGGATCTATTACCTGATAAAAATGTTCCTTAAAAATCTTTGTCCAATGTCCATGCACACGGAAAAAAAAGATTAGTGAAAATAACCATACGTATACCTGATTTTGGCACCTGCTAGATGTTATGGTAAACTTGACCAGAAGTATGGTACATTTACCGATACTTTGAGGAAAATCGACATGCAATCAGGTAACATCACCTAGTACCTAGTCAAAACATAGTACACTTCTGGTTAACATTACCATAACATCTAGCAGGTGCCAGAATCAGGTATCCGTATGGTTATTTTCACCGTAGTTTTTTTCCGTGCATAAAGATTTCCATGAAATCATACGGATCTTCATGTAATTGCACGGAAATCCTTATACATTCTTGGGGATTTCCATACATTTTCACGGAAATCCTTATTGTATGGAAATTTGGGCAAGGATTTTCAAGGACCATTTTGACGAGGGATAGGTGCCCATGAGAAGCCCATGGAGAGTCATGAGTTCCCATGCGGTCTTATGAATTTTGCATGGCAACTTATGCTTTTCTATGCGAATTTGGACTTTTCGCATGCGTCATTTCTACCAAAGTGACCCTTTAAGTCGCCTGAAGCAAAAGTTTTCAACAGCCAAATGTTTAATACTTTCTAAAACGAAATTCCAGCGAATTCATCGTTCTTTTAAAGCCCTTTTTGGATTTTCTGGAGGTTGGGGGCCTGGAGGGGTAACTTTTAGACGTGGGTGCCAAATTTTGTCGCTACTTTCCACAAGAAAAATTCTAGATCCGGCACAGTATGAACACGGGACGTTAGTTCTCTAGAAATACAGAGCTCAGAGGGTGGTTGATTGCATGATTACTAGTCAGAAACAAGGGGAAAATGGATGCACTGATGGGAGATTCAGAATTATGCACTGTAGGGGTGGAGGGGCGGGGGCGGTGGGGATGCAACGTGAATAAAGAAATAAGAGTAGTGAATGTCACGTTTCACTAGTAATGTGGAGTGGGAAGACAAAAAGTGACGAACTATGGACTTTAGTGTTTCATAAGTTCAATTACTTTCTTATGATTACTTTTTTGCTCCTGATAAAAATATCAGATTTCTTCTATACACAGATATCTGAAAAATGGAACTGATGGAGTAAAGAAAAATGATACCTCGGTTTTTCAAAACGAAATGAAAGAAGCAGCGAAAGGAATTCGACATCTGAGCATTATTTATTAAAAGTTTCGGAATGAAAAATTTAGTTTAATCAGCCAGATAAGATCAGGTTGGCATTGTAGGTTTATGCCGTATGGAATTGTTACATCGACGGAGTGTACCATCCAAATTTAACAGCTGCAACTTTAGTTGCCGTTATTAGCACTGTCATAACTTTCTGACAAGTTTGACATTTCTATAATGACTTTTAAGTTAATAAAACTTGGCGCGCTGATTCGGCTCTCTCTCTCTCCTCTCCTCTCTTCAGTCGACTCCTTCTGTCTTATTAACTTAGTTATAATGCCGTTGCCTCCAACAACCCCGACATCCTTGGCTTCTCCCCTCTCTTCTCTTCTAGACTCAGTTTCAATTAATTATTTTCGAGTAGAAAATATTTCGCCTCCTATAGACAACTTTTTGTCAGACTGTTTTATTTGGATGTCTATGCTCATCTTAACCTATCTTGGATGCTTTTGTGCCTGTCAAAGATTGCTTGAAAATTGAAGCGAACCAAATGTTTTAGGGTACCTTGGCTGCCTATATCGATACAGGATCGAAGCAAAATTTGAGAACTATACGCATTTGTTGCGTACTTTCAGGTACATTATGTAGCGAATCATCATCAGAACGTATCGATAGAAGCCCTATACAAAAAAGCGTCATGGCCTAAGAGATTTATTTTCTCACGCCTTTTACAAAAAATGAACGGGGTAGCAAAAGCATTCTAGCCACACGAAGAAGAGAAGACTGGTAGAATTTACCATCAGCATGGCTGATTTTGGAGTCTACTATCAAGTATGGTAAATTTTACCATCATATGGTAAATGCAACGTACCGTGTGGTAAATTAAGATAGCCTGTTGGTACATTTTAACACAAGGTACGTTGCATTTACCATATGAAGGTAAAATTTACCATATTTGATAGCAGACTCCAAAATCAGCTATGCAGATTGCAGATGGAAAATTCTACCAGCCTCTTTTCCCGTGCTAGTGGCGTAGCGTAAAAGTTGGCAACATTCTATTTTAACCCTTTAAACCCTTGATAAAGGTCAAACTGATGAAGGTGCACAGAGTATTCCTTCGAATCATGTTACACGGTTTTCAGTGGATCAAATGCAGCGTTGCCAGATTGAAGTGGCGCTACTGCATGAAGCCAAAGGACACCAAGAGCAATAAATACGCAACGATGACTTTATTATGAGGCAAATTTTGACTGAATGCATAGATGCCTGATATGAATTCAAATGGCAAAATATGTTATTGCCAAATATTATAAGTCGCCACTGAATGGAGGGAACCCGCAGTTGTTATACATTGCAGGAGCCACCGCTATTATATACAGAGCAGCCATTTTGCGTATAGTTATAACAGCATTTTTCAATTCACCGATTATTCCAACGGTTGAGAAAAGATTGCACAGTTCAGTTCGGTGTATGACTGGAATGCACGAAAAGACTCTGGTCTGTAATCTTTTCGCGATCGGCGGAAACGGTGTTAATTAATTAAAATGTCCGCAAGTTTTTCTTTTGTTTTTTTGTTTTTTTTTATTTGTCATCGACGACTCCACCCATTGAGAAACGGTTATACAGATGCGAGTATTTTCGTACATTCCAGTCATACACCGAACTGAACTGTGTAATCTTCTCTTAACCGGTGAAATCATCGGTGAATTGAAAAATGTCATTAATTTCCTATACGCAAAACGGCGTCTCTGATTATATAATCGTTACCTAAGAATAAAAAATAGACGTTTGTTTGTGGAGGAGTCGAGAAACAAGAAATTACAAGACAATTTTAAGGAATTGGAATCAAAAGGGGAAGAGTGTCAAATTCACGGAGACGGGTCAAGAAGAGGGAGGGATATAGGAATATATAAAGTGAGTGGAGGGGAAGGGAAGGGAGGGGAAAGCGGGGTCAATAATAATCTTAGTTTGTTTCAGACGGCATGGTAATTCGGGCAATTCTGCACGAGTTAGAGAACAGAGCGCGCGATAAAGTAACCCAGATAATCCGGTTGATTTCAATTTGGGAACATCACAGAGCATCCACCAAACATCGGGATTGGCCGTACCGCCTCACATCGGAGAGAGAGAGGGAGAGAGGGAGAGAGAGAGAGAAAGAGAGAGCTCAGCTTTTTGCGTTCGCTGTTTGTAACAGTTTAGACTCGATAATCCCCATACACCCCGCAGGAAAAGCGCGAAGCGTGGCATTTGTGACGAAGGACTCGATAAAACCGCCGGCGGTCTTCGACGATTTTGAATGTATAATCGACCTCTTCCTTTCCAGGCTTTGAGTTCAGTCTCCTTGAACGACAAAAACAAATGTCTACCTACTTCCTATAGCAAAAACTGACCCCAAACGATTGTCTCTTTCAAACAAAAACTGACCCCTGATGATTACGAACGTTAAGGTGAATCTTCAGAGAGTTCAGTGCTGATTTCTGCAACCAGAGTGCTACGATTCGATTAATTTCGAATCACTGGCGGCTTGTGGAGGTGAGGCGACGAAAATGAGAGGTGCACAGGATTTTTTTTGAAACGCTCTTCACATAAACTTTTTTGAAAATTTTATGTTCCATTCATACTTTTTGGACTATTGAAACATAGGATGATAGAATAATAACCACTTCAACCTTTATATGTTATTTTTTTTATTTTTTTTCTTTCTCCAACTTCAAAAAATGTGAGGCGATGGCTCCCTGTCGCCTCACTTGCCTCACCTGGCAAGCCGCCACTGTTTCGAATTACAGGCCGAAAGAAAACAGTGCATAGTCATTGGATAATCATCGGAAGAGTGTCTCTGCAAATTGACGCTAAAAAGAAGTCCTGCATTGCCGTGGATTTAATCGTATATGCTGAAAAGACGACCTTTTTTACAACTATAGTTTTGTAAAATTTTAGTATCGAATGGAATGAGGCTGTTGCACACTTTTGCTATGAGCGATTCAATAGTCGATTCTGGTGGAAAACCCTCGAAAAATAAAGATGGCAACACTAAAAACATCCGCAATTCACTCTTAAAATCAATGAACGCTTATATTTGCTTGAGCGCGCGTAATGGTGCAGGCTATAAGGGCTGTAATAATTGGAGATTCCTATCTTAATTTCGTCACTCTCTCTATGCTAACAAGGATGTTTACCAGAGTAACGATTCACCAGAGTAGTGATCCACATCCGATGAATGCTACTGTGACACCTGGTGACACCGGTGTCACATGAAAGTCGTCAGCTCTTAATTATTGGTCTCTTCTTGATGGAGTTACATTATTGTTAGATGGGAATCTTCCATTATTACTGCCCTCAGCCACCATTACGCTCGCGCAAATAAAAGCGTTTATTAAGTTTAGGAGTGGATTTCGGAAGTGTTTAGCGCTGTCATCGTTATTTGTTGAGGTTTTTACACCAGAATCGCTTATAGCAGAAGTGTGCAACAGCCCCATTAAACGGAACGAAAGAATTTAGATCTTCGAATGATGATCTGTCCGTCAGTGTTTTCTAGTGAGAAAAAGAAGAAGAAGAAGAAGAAGAAGAAGAAGAAGAAGAAGAAAAAAAAAAACATCTTTAGTCGAACAAGGCGGTCCAATTTTTAAGCAGACGGTGACGCGCCACAGCGCGAGCCTTTCGATAAAACTTGACAAAACGTCAAGGACACTGACAGGATCAGGACACTGCAGTAGTAGAGGGTGCGGGACAGGCGATTGAGGGGCCGATGGGAGAGGGCAAGGGGGTAAAAAGGGGGATGAAAAAATAGAAAAGAGAGTGAAACGCCGTCATTATTTCTTATGGGTTATTAATAACACCAATACAACGGCAACGCTTCACCAGTTCACCACTCGTCCGTGTCCCCCCCCCCCCCCGTGGGAAGGGGAAGGGAAGAAGAGCGTAGTTTGACGTAGATGCCTCTTCTGTGAAAACAATCAAGGGCCCTCTCCCTCCCCCCTCTCCCTCTCTCTTTCTCTCTCTCTTTCTCTCTCTCTCTCTCTCTCTCTCTCTCTCTCTCTCTCTCTCTCTCTCTCTCTCTCTCTCTCTCTCTCTCTCTCTCTCTCTCTCTCTCTCTCTCTTCCATCCATCTATCCTGGGGAACCTATCCTCTCTTTAACGTATTATAGCTATTATCCAGTTCACTGGCCTTCCATTCTCATCACAAAGCTGTATTAGGTAGTTACTAACGTCATCCGCAAACTATTTCGTGACGAGCTTTTAAAGGTGTCACAAAGCTCCCCCTCCCCCCCCTCTCTCTCTCTCTCTCTCTCTCTCTCTCTTTCTCTCTTTTAAAGCTCACATTCGCTGAAAAGCGAGCAGGTATGATTGAGTCAGCTTCGCATCCTGTGAGGAAATATTGATCTGAAAAATATGTGAATCGCAAAGAAATTTAATATTATTAATCCTTAAATTCGCGAATCATGTAATAGTGCAATCGAACAAACCTTATTGATATAAAATCAGCTTGTATATAGTTTTTTAATTTCAGAGGATTACGTATAATGCATGTCCATGAGACAGTGTCTGCTAACATGACTATAGTTCGTAGCGTCAGGACAAACGCCTAGAAAAACCAGAAATGTCCGAGACTTTGATTCCATTGGAGGAAGTACGGCATTTTAAGATACTTTGAATGGGACACATTTGTTCTACACTGAAGGAATTCTTTCTTTAATCCAAGGTGTATTTCATTTGAGATAAAGAAACTGCACAGTGAAATATTGGCTAAGGGGAATTCCTTTAACCCAAAGAAAATGTCTGCTGCTCCAAGTAAAAGATTCCTTGTTGTGACAGTGATTCTCCTCCATGTAATCAGACTGTACCTCGCGCAAGGAATACTGTCACAAGTAAACGTGTTTCCTTGTTTTTAAAGAAGTGATTTCTCTTGGTGTAAACAGACCTAATAGTAATGCAACGTTGCCATTTAAGCTCGACTTTTTAATTCCCTTAAAAATAATCCGATTTATGAAATTGTTTAATATTTTCAAGAACAAGACTTTACGTAGAGAAGGAAAGTTCCTGGAAGTTTCAAGAAATTCTTTGCACTAGTTCTAATTTTACAATATTATTAAAGTCAAGTGAAAATGGCAACGCCTGAAGTTGAGTAGGTCCCTTCAGAATAAATGAGTCCAAATGTAAGTCATTGTTATGAGTGAATTTGAATCCAAAACTGGGAACCTAATCAGCAAATTACGTTTCTCTGGTATGTCTCGATTGATGAAGTTTGAGTATTCAAATAAATGTAAAAATTCTTACAGCCAGATGATTTCATGACATCCTGGAAATTCTAGATCGAAAGGTATTCAATTCGTGAAATAGACCAAACCAAAACAACCCGGTACGAATAGTTAACTAATCATCTGAAATCACCTGTGCAACAGTTTGGCAACGTTGTATTTTGTCCATTTAAACTCGTGTAAAAAGGTCGAATGCAAAGGTGTTCACCGAACACCCAATCGTTCGATCTTTTTCATGAGTTCAAATGGACGAACTGCAACGTTGCCAAATTGCACGCTACGCCAATGCTGTACAATCAAGGGAAAACAGCGAGCGTCTCAAGTTTAGAATATAAATGTGACGAATCGCATTATGCGCCTTCAATTCGCGAGATATACCAAACTAACACAACCAAGTACGAATAGTTAACTATTCGCATCTTACCACCGATAAGCACAGAAAAAGAACGCTGGGAATTTTCAGAGATGCTCTGTAACTATTTATGTATTCATCAATAGATAGAGCTCGTTTCAGAAGACAAGAAGGGGCTCGTCGATAATCTTTGGCGAAGTTTTTATTTTTATTGCTTCAAATCAGGACAAACCTTGCCTGCGACTTTTTGTTTGACTTTTTGATGTCAAAGCTCCCTTCAATAAAAAAAAAAAAACCCCAAGCCTCAAATCGATTTTCACTCATTTTTTATGTAATATGAGAAAAAAAATTGGACAATTTTCAGACATTACTATAGGTCGAGCTTTACCTTTACTTCTGAAACGAGCTCAACTTTAATGTATCGTTACAAACAAACATCCAGCAAGCGTCTGTTTTTAGGCGCGCTCCTACCGAGGCGGCCCCTAACGTTCGTTCTGCATACTGCGTATTACTGAAATACTGAGTCCGGCTTTGATTTTGCTTTTCCGGTGGCAATAAGTCAGCACGCGCGATAAAGCGATATTTAATCATTTTAATTTTAAGTAGAAATTCAAATGTTTTGATCGTAAAAATAATCGCAAATTACGATAAATTCGCTTATCACGTTTTATCTTTCAGTGTTGCTGGTTATTAATTAGGCGAGAAGTGTTTTGTGTAGAATGTTTTGAAACGCCGATGGATGGTGGCGATCTAGGGGTGGAATTTTATCCATCGGAGGAGCATCAGTGCAGCTCTGATGAATAAAAAAAAACGCACCTAAGCTACATTCAAATAGAGATGATTTCAGAATTGTAGGCGCACCCAGACTGATAATCTCTAGAATTTTTTAACATTATTTCTCTCGTCTCAAAATGATAATTATTATTCATATTTAACACATTAAAATTAAAAGCTCAAAGTCGGAGACAAGACTTGTTTAGTCTTGAAGGGATGAAAATAGAAAAGTCACCAAAGATTGTGGTCTAGGTGCGTCTACACTTCTGAGACGAGCTCTAATGCCTCTAATCATGGCTGACTGTCATCACAGCTGACGTCAAAAACGTAAACAACGACATAGGCGTAGCGTATCAGGGGCTAGGGGCTACTTTTTTTGGGTGGAGGGGTTAAAAATCGGGGCGAAAATATTACGAAGGGGCTAAACACATCGACTTGGCAATCAACAGGAAATTTTAAACATCCCTTTGAGACGAGAAGCAAAAAAAAAAAAAAAAAAAAAGGTTATCACTTTTTCAATTTTTAGCCCCCCCCCCCACTTTTTTTGGTCACGCTACGCCTATGAACCACGAAACAGTAAACACTGAAGGCGTCTGTTTGAATTCTTACGTCAATTTTTTTTTTTTTTTCTTTTTTAAACCCTGCCCTAGCGCATCATCGGAATTTAACCGTACTCTTAGTCGCATTTTCTCTTTCCATAGTCTGTTGAAGTATAACCTTTGTGATCAGTCTGAGACATTCATAAGTAGCTTAGTGCTGTTTTCTTTGTTTGTTCCAGATACATGGACGCAAACGTCTGAAGAGGCTTGCAGCCCTCAAAACTTTAATCCACAAACTTTACCTTTTACTACGCTTGTCAGTAAGTATGCTCTTCATTTTCGATTCTCTCCACCCTTCCCCCTCTCTCCTCCCTCCTTCTTCCTCTCTTCCATCTCCTTGCCAACCCCTACCCCTCTCTCATAACCCCTTTCTCTTCCTCAACGGCCTACAATCCAGAGCTCTTATTAATTTATACGCAGTGTTGCCAGATCGACGGTAAAAAGCCGTATCGTCCCCATTTAAATCAATGTAAAACGTACGGCTTTTTCACCCCAATCTGGCAACACTGTTTATACGTGGTCAGCCGTAGTCGCGGGGTCGCCGTTTTGAGAGCGAGATTCAATCTTCAAGATTTTAATGGTGCGCCACCGCAAGTATAATCTCTGCTTGATCACGGTAAAATACGCTTAGACCAACTACTTTCATCGTGAGCCGAGCTGCTTAAAATTTTACGTCATTTAAGGCCGTCTTCGGGAAAAAGGCTCATAAAATAATTGGTGGGCTCGTCTGCGGAAATTCTAATGAGATTATAAGAGTTATTTTCTTCAAAGAACACACCCAATGTTTTTAAGGGACCTTCTCCAAGGAATGTTGTCATGTGATCGACCAACATTTTGCGTCTTTGAAAGTAGTTTCTAGAAGATGGGTGTACAAGCTTCTTTCCCTTCATCGTTCCTTAATGATCCAAAAAGCTGTTCATAAAATATTCCCTGTGTTCACCCTTATAAGTGTAAAGAGAATACATTTACCTAGTCTTAATACTTCCAAAAGGCATCGGTCCAAAAGAATGGTGCCTAAGGATAAAATGTCTGGTCGACAGCAAAGGACGGTGGAAAAATAATTAAGTAATCCTCGAAAATGAATTATGTTGTTTCTGAACAGAAATTCTGGCCGAAAAGGCAAGGCTTTTTCCATGCCAGGTAATCTGATTGAAATAACGAGACATTAATTATTTTTAAAATCGTAAGAAATTCTGGCAGTTTGCATTATACCTACTCTAGCTGCAAAACCGTTCAGCAGAATTTCTTACGATTTCAAAAATATTTGTGTGTGATTTCAAGTATGTCTTCTGGCATGGAAAATACTTTTGCTTTTCCGACCGCAATGTCTATTTAATATTTATAAATAGGAAACATAACTTGTTTTCGAGGACTGTACATTGTACACTTAATTTTCGTACTGCCGTTTTCGCTAAAATTCTAATCTCGGCGCACATCTCTCAGCAAATCCGTGTTAAAAAGACCAAATTAACTTTCCCGTCTTCAAATAAATAGGTAGTTTTTAAGGTCCTCAGAAGATCTACGAAGCACCGGTTGGAGTTTAAAAAAAAAAAAAAAAAAAGCTTTAATTACTATAGCTGTTGATACGATGGATAGGTTTTTGCCACCAGTTTGAGGCAAAACCTTAAAACTAAATTTCAGGGGAAAAGCTTTTGATTTTCTTGATATTTTGCTTATTTTTAGCTCATTTCTAGACAAAATTAGCGTAAAAGTTTTCATTTGCTCCCTACTGCCAGTCATGGGTGGATCCAGCAATTTGGCAAGCATGCATTCTTCCCATTTGAACCAAACAAAACCATAGATTCTCGAGGAAAAAATGGTCTTTTTCCTAATCGATTGTTTCTCATACATTTAAATGGGGCGAATCCACAGTTGCCAGATTACTGGATTCGTCGTTGCTACCGGTTGTGCCCCTGCGTCTTTGATAACCGGTCAGATTCCCTCATAAGTTTTTTAGCGCACAGTTTGAATGTCCATTCATATGTTTTATTTTATCGCTCTTGTTTCAGCGTCGGCGCCGAAGGCTCTACAGTGTCCTTACCTCGGGCGATACGTTGTGAGCGGAGGGATCGAGGGTCGGACGGCGGCCAGCAGCGAGCACGGTCTCCCGCCCGAGAATACATGTGACATGTCAAATACACAAACTTTAGCCGTCGGCTGTGGAGCCCCAGAAACGATGGAGTTTCAACTAGAGTGTAACTCACAAACAGTGTCCGGTAATTATCGCCCCCTCTCCTCATCCACCCCCCCTCTCCCCCCCCCATTCTCCTTTTCAGCTCTCTGGGCTCGACGAAAAGGAAAGCGATGAATTTATTTATTTACTCGTGCAAAATCATATGCACTGACCCACGACATGACCCGTCGTCGAGTGCACGGCATATGGAGTTTATAGCTCATTTACCTAATAATGTGCCCTCTTCAAAGCGACGGAGTCCGGGAGATTCGGTCTCCACTCGCTAGAGATCAGAGCTGCCGTTTTGCGTGTATAATCAATGGTGTTTTTCAATGGGGGCAATTTCAAGGGTCTGAAATGTTGTGTTTGTTATTATAAAGAAAATGATAGTACTTGATGAGCTGAGAACAATGGTGCCTTTGGTTTTTTTCCTATAAGTGTCCCGGTTTTGGAGTTACACAAGTGTGAAGTTGTAAAAAATCGTGGGCGTAGTGACCTCACAACGCGGAATCCCCATTTAATTTGTGTATCGGTAGAGAAAAGTACATTAATCGACAGGAATCTCCTATGATACCTGCGTTGAACCGCCATTACGATCTTGCCGTTATAGCAGTTATGTGAGTTTATTACTGAATTTTAGCCGTTCTTAGTGTGATTTTCGTGATTTCCGCTGGTCTTTACATCAGATTGGACTATTTATTTGCTTAAGCAAAACTTTTGGACTATTTATTTTGCTATAAAGCAAAAGTTTGCAAGAGCCCTAATATTGGACATCATGTTTTGGACCAATCCGAATATGGACGAAAATCATTTAATAATAAATAATGTTTCTAGTCTCAAAGAATCTTGTGCAGAAAAATATAAATATAATAAATGCATCAAAAGCGTTTCTAATCTTATCGTTACATCTTTTTACAGCCTACTCCTGCCATGGCCATTGGGCGGACGATAATACCAGTTATCTAATAGCCTTGCCTTTAAGCCGAAATTCAACGGGAGCAAGAAGGTATTGCTTCGTCATTTACAATACAGCCGAAGGTGGAGGCGCTCCTAATCTGCAGGTGACTAGTGTCACGGAGACATGTCATCGTAACATAATTACAAACAACTATTCTAACAATTCATGGGCCTTCAATATAACGCCTCATGGTAAGTGAATATAAATATATGGCCTCTTGACGGTTTTTTTCCTCTTCCAGCCTCTCGACGAAAAATGGCCCGTATCATGGAATCATCTGACCATTTGTAAAATAAACACGGTTCGGTTTGATACGGCTAAAAATCTGCCCGCTTCGTACGAAAACGGGCGCAAATGAAGAAAAACAGAGTCCTGAGTTTAGAATATTTAAGTGACGACTGAAGAATCAGAAGAATCGCCCAATGCGCCTTCAATTCTTGAGTTAGACCAAACCAGCACAACCCAGTACGAATAGTTAACTATTCATCTAAAACCACCGACAGCCGATGCAAAAGAGAGTCCCGAGTTTAGAAAATTAAAGTGACGACTGACGAATTACCCGATTCGCCTTCAATTCGTGAGATAGGCCAAACCAGCACAACCCAGTACGAATAGTTAACTATTCATCTAAAACCACCGACAGCCGATGCAAAAGAGAGTCCCGAGTTTAGAAAATTAAAGTATGACGACTGACAAATCACCCGATGCGCCATCAATTCGTGGGATGGACCAAACCAACACAGCCTTAGTACGAATATTTAATTAATAATCCTAACCATCCAACAAGCAATGAAAAAGATTTCCAAAACTATTTAGAGACAATATGTAAATATTTTTTAATAGGTATAACTAGAGCCTGTTTCAGAAGAAAAGGCACGGACTTACCGCTAATCTTTGGTGAATTTTCAATTTTCATTGCTCGATTCAAATGAAAACAAAACTGCCTGAGACTTTGACAATGTAATTGAAAAGAGGTATTCAGTTAAAATCCCCTGCAACATCCCATTTTATTTTATAATTATTTTTAGCTTTGATCTCATTCTATTCTGTCTCTTTGTATTAAATCTTCATACTGCTTTACGTGGATTTTATTGTTCAGCTAAAATCTTAAACTTGCTCAAATTAATTTTTATTCAATTTCATCATGCAATAAAAGAAATAACGTCAGTCTAACTCCAATCCTTAGCTTATGATTTATCTTATCTTAGTTGTGCCTCTACTTCGAGAACAACCGCTATTACAGTATTATTGGTTAATCCAATGAGCTGAAGGCCTCTCATACTCCATGCATAGTGCCGTAGAGTGAAATTTGGCAACGTGGTATTGGTCCATTTAAACCCATGAAAAAAATCGAACTATTAGGTGCTCGGTGAACACCTTTGCATTTGACCTTAAACATGGGTTTAAATGGACGTAATTTACTATGTTGCCAAATTGCACGCTATGCTACTGGCTCCACGCTATAGAGGGTGCTCTTGCAAGGCTTTTCTGTGGGCATTCACCTAATAAACTCAACACAAAGCGCCTCTTATGGATCCAACTAATGCTTTTTTTCCTTTTTCTTTCAGGGCAATGCAGTGACTCCGGCAGCCGGAACAGCATGTCAGACATTGCATCGCATTTATTATGGATTTTAATTAATTTAATCTTTATCAGGTTAATTGGTAGATGATGGTAGGCAAGCTTGTATTAAATTTAAATATATTTAATCAAAAGTGCTTGACCAAGATCCTTACCATTTTATTGTTTTACTTTGATTATGGAGGGTTGGGGAAAAAAGTGATACAAAGGAGTAAGTTTCGATGTTTACTTACTTCTGTTTTCTAGATCAAAACTACTTTTTTTTAAGCTTCAGACTAAATTATTTGATAGTTTTAATGTATTTGTACATATTAGTAATTTTTACTTTATTCAATGTTGATTTTTGAAAAAAGAAAAAAAAAGAAAAAAAAATGTATATCATTTTAAATTATGTTAACTATGAAACCATGTTATAGGGTAACATACTAAACTATTTCTAAAAATAACTTTTTCCTGTTATGAAATCTTTTGTTCGAATATCCTTTGCCTACCTGCTTATAACGATAGCATGTATGAAATTCATCAAAATTATCAAGGAAAAATACCTACCCAGGTACTCTCAAGATTTTTTTTTAATTTTTTTTTTTTTATATTTTAATTTCTGTGAATTGTTTAGATGTATCCCTTTGAGCAAGAATCAATGTCATAATATGAGTAAATTAGATGTACTTAGTCCAAGTGATTCTTAATTTGCTATTTTGGGGTTTGTATGCCCTTCCTATTATTGATAAATGAGTAGATAGACATTGACACAAGATCAAAGTGGCTTTAAATTATCAATTATCAGTACCTACCTCTTGAGACTGGTAGGTACCAATTCATAAAATACATTTTTGAGAGACAATTTCTATGCCATCCTTTCTTATCATTTGAAACTATTAGGTATTACATTAAAATATTAAGTTTATTTAGAGGTTATATTTTTGTATCAATTTTATAATAGGTCATCTTAGAGGCTGATAATAAAAAAGAATGATAAAAGGATAGAATTCATACCTAATTAGTCATTGTTATCTAAAAATTGTTGTAATTTTTTTTCTTTTATGCGTGCTATGAGTCACGCCCAAAGTCAGAGAAACTGGAAAGAAGTGCTGAGCACCCTAAATTTTTCTGTTTTGTTTTTTTTTTAATCTGTTTGTTTTTCTCATTCTTAGAAATTACTTTGACCGTTTTTATTTTTGTGAAATTATTTTGAGCCTTTTTTTGCTTTATAATATTTTCCTCAAATTCCTCAATTATTGAAGATATATATATCTTGTTTCCTATGTTATTTAAGAGGTATCGAAGATTAATCAAAGACTTCTTATAAAAATGTCCTGTAAAAAAGAAAAGAAAAGAAAAATTAAAATTATCTGTGCACATAATATGGGACGGTCGACATTAATCTACTTACATTGCCAAGGTGTTACATTCACTGGAAAAAAAAATTGGTTCATCTGACTAACTGTTAATGAAATTTGTGCTGTCAAATTTATTGGTTGTACTTACCCAATTAATGAGGTACTTAAGGGCATATCCCAGTCGATTTTCATTTTTTTCCATTTATTTTGTTTTTTTTTTTTTTTTTTTTGTTTTTTTTGAAGCTCAACACCTATTGTGTGTCTATGGAGACGCCCGGCAATGTCCAGGACGTTTTTAGGACCAAACTGGGCGATTCATTTTTTCCGGGTGATTGGATTTTTACTCTTTTCCAAACTTAGGATCAACTTTTCTCAGGTTCTATGATAGCTACAGACCTCTTTTTTTTTTTTTTTTTTTTTTCTAAATGAGTAGAATTTTATGGAGCATGATTGTATTCATGGATTTGCCATGACTCTCATTAGTTTCCATTTAAAATAAATTTGAACATGAGGAAAAACAAGAAAGAAAATTTTTTTTTTTAAAAAAATTGAAATAAAATACTTTTAGTTAGAATAATGTGGAACCAATGCATGGAATCATTCAGCATTCTATGTTGATCATTTTGAGCCTATTTGCAAGTCTCTAGCTATTCTAGATCATCAGGAAAAATTGTTCCCAAAAATATTCAATTTTTTGGTTGTTTGCGTTTTCAGTGGCAGGGTATGCAACCAGCCACACGAAAATTTCAGGAAAAATTTCTGACCTAATTACCTTTGCTCAGTAAACTTTTTGGGTTCATTCGAATTTAATAGAGGGAGTAAATGTTTGACTGGTATATGCCCTTAAAGCAATAAATCGGTACTAGTTAGTAGTCACCAATAAATTAGTACCGGCACCAACTCAAATCGGTACGCTGCACCCAATTTTATTGTTTGCACTTACCTAGTATAATTGGTACTAGTTACAAATGATTGGTTTGTGTGCCTAATTTTTTGGGGAAGTAGGTACAACCAATTTAATTTGATTGCGCCAATTGCACAAATAATATATTAGTCGGGTGAACCAATTCTTTTTTATCAGTGTGCAGTCTACCAGTCTAAATTAAACACAATTTATCTTGCCACAGAGTAAGGAAATCTGCACTATCTGTTAACCTTGAATAATCTCAATGTCTGTTACAAAAGTCCATAAAATATCAGGTGTTCTCAATATCTGTTAAGCACTAGGTAGGTTAGCATCTAGTCGTCTAGTCTAGGTCGTTAACATCCATTACCTAGATGGCTTTAAATTCCCACATTGATAGATCTAGAAATCTTTTAAAGAAGAAGGGGCAAAAGTCCCGGGGGGGGGGGGCCTAAAACCTACTTTTTGAACAAAAAGACCAAAATCCCCAATACATGCCCTGGGGAAAAATTTTGTTTTGGCTCAATTTTTCAAATTTTCTCCTTTGGCCACCCCATTCTGCCATTCTATTCCTACACCACCGAGTCCTTTTAAAACATAAGCTGGCTAAGTCTACTTTAAATTGGTTAGATGAATTCACCAAGTAGTGCAACCAGGGAGGGGGAGGGGAGTGTTTGTTGTTCAGCTCCTAAAGACCAAAATTAAAATTAAAGCTTCCAAATCCGATGCTCTGAAGTAAGAAACCAGCATGTCAGAGCATACCTACATTACGCACCAGTGCAGCAATTCATGATGTAGCCAGTGCAAGAATTACCTCACAGATTGCTAAGCATTTACTTTGATGTTAGCTTTTTGTGATTATTTATAGTTTTGAAGAGTTGCTGTCAAAATGTTGTCTTGAACACTTTAAATATCACTTCCGAAAAATTTGGACAACCTACTCGCAAATCTACTCTCATAATACTTTCTTAATATTTTCATTAATTTTTGCAGCAAAACAGTGAAAATCAAGAGGAAACCGAGCCAATGACTGTGGCCAAATTTTGTTTTGCTGTAGATTTTAGCCCTCTAGAACCAGATATTTTTTCACACAGGGCTCATGATGTAAGGAGATACTCCATCAAGAGTCCCACTAACTCACACCCTAAATGTTGCAATTTCTAAGCGAAGTTGCTTGTGCTGCTTACCCTTACCTAACCAGTCTGAAACTATACCGAAAGGTGACCTTTTCTTTTTGAGTGTAAACCTAACCTCATAATTCAGAAGGTCCATGCTCCCGCTAATCTTGGTATCTCGAACCACCTTCTCAGCGCCACTAGCGGCTCCTGCTGTTTGATTAACCATGTTTTTTTTTGCAATTTGAACATATACTAAAGTATCGATTTCTAAGAGAATCTCAGCGAATCCCCTAAAGATTGAGTATTTTACATAGGTTTAAATGGAGAGAATCCGTCGATGCCACTTATTGAACAAGCCGCCACTACTCAGCAGGCCTGAAATTATTTTTAACTTGGTTTGTGCTCCCGCAAATCTGCGGGAGGAAAACCCATCTGATTTTAGGATATCTGACACCCATGAAAAATTCACTGTAGGTGTCATGAGTTGTGGGAGTATAGATCACTCATTTGAGAGCTGTGTGCATGTCATGGTATCATGATCAGTTGGAGATTGATGCGCTTCTTGCGTTCTTGCTCAAGACAAAATTTTGACAGGAACTCTTCTCAAGATTTTTTTTTATTATTTTTGTAAATAAGGAGGTCTGTACCTACCCACTCAACATGAAATGTAAAAATGAAGTGAGAATATGTATTAAGCTTGTAAATACTTGTAAATTATAACTGTTCAATAAAGTTTTTTCTACTATATATTCCTACTTAAATCTTCACCACCTGCCCTATTCAACATTATTGTACCACGAATTTTATTTTTTAAAATGGTTTGTAAATTATATAATTTTGAAAGTAACTCGAGATGGTATCTTTTTGATGTCATTCAAAAATATTTGATTGTATAAATATTTATTCATTATAAAAGTTTTGTTTTTCATTTCATCAAATTAACCCTCCCTCGTAATGCAGAAGAGTAAGAAAGGACATGATCTGTGCCATAGTGTGTGCAAAAGTGTTATATTGTCTATTTTTCAAGCTGAAAAAACAAGAACTCTCAAAAGAGCCAAAAATTAAGCTTCCTCAATGGAAAACAGTCTGAAAAATTGATTCCCACCGTCTCTAAATCAATCTAAGGAACATTAATAAGATGATTCCAGGGTCGATTAGTTCCAACTGTGGACACCTGTCGCGCTGCTCAAAAAGTCAACAGTTTTTGGCTACATTTGACGAATTCACGCTAAAAACACAAATTTGAGGAACGTCAGCACCTGCGAGCATACTTGAGGAAGGTACCCTGAAAGTTTCAGGCTGAAACACTCAAAAATAAAGTCGGAAATGATGAAATACGAAACTTCCCGTAAGCCGCAATGAGTGCAAGTGAGGCAGATAGACGTATCATCACTCGCGCTCACTCTCACTTGCTAGGCTTATGGCAAAACGAACTTCATGATTTACGGCTTTAATTTTAAACCAGTTATGCTTATTTGGGCTCAAAAAATCCATAAAAAATTTTTGCAGGAGCTGGCGTTATTGAATTTTTCATTTTACCTATGGTTTCAGTTTAAAACGCCAAAAACACAACTTTTCCAAAAAGCGACTACATAGTGGCGCAATCCATCGGATTGAAATCTGGAAAAATTTCGCCTGGAATCACCTTAAAATATCAGTGGTTCTTCTTAACAACTACTTGAAGGAATTGATTGCGATCAAAAGATCATGCATTCTCCTGAAAACAGATAACTAACCAGAATGAACCCAAAATTGAGGGAAACCCGAGAGAAAACAAGAAGTCGCAGGATCGATTTTATCGGCCGGAAAATCGAAGTATCGCAGAACGGCTTTTAACGTGACTTTTCCGACTGTAACGGTCCGAGAAATCGATTACAATGGTCGCCGAATCGATTCGAGAACTCCTTCTCGAGCAATCGGTGGTTTTTCCGAATTTGGTTCCTGGGGATTTGAACATGACCGGTTCTTCCGGTTCCGTTGCTGATTCCAAGAGAGCGAAGCCTCGGATCAATTTGCGGATTAAGGCAATCGATTCTTCGGGTCCGATTATGTAGGAGTCAAGTTAAACTTCAATATACCAAACAATTCAAACTGCATCATGAACCTATAGAGAACTCTTTCTTTAACGGCTTTTTTTCTTTCCTTTTCATTCTGGATTCTCTCTCTTATTTGATCCGATTTCCTGATTTGATTGAGAGTATGCATCTGTATCCTTAGCAGATCAAGTAACCCCTAGAAATTGAGATGGGGAGATCGTTAAACTTAAATTTATAAAATTAAAAACACAAAATGTAAAAACATAACAATTTTTTATTTATTTTAAAAAATAAATAACATTATTTAAAAAGATTTAAATAAATGAAACAAAAACACAAATTTTGATTTGGACAAAGATTTGAAGTTGAGTGCACTCACAAAAAATAATTTTTAAAGTTTAGTGAGCGGAGAACAGAACTAGAAAATTTTGCCATTTGAGACTTCATTTTTGATACAGAAGGCTCTTCATCATTTTTGTTTCTTTTGGATATTCACAGTTGCTTATTTTCTTCTTTAAGCATTTAAAGTGGGCCTATATTTAACTGTTTCTCGAGCAGTGGCGGTCCGTGGGTTCAAAACTTGGGGGATGGGGGGGCTTAAAAAAATGTGATTACCTTTTTTTTCTTTCTTTCTTTTCTTCAGCTCTATTTAAAAGTGGGGGCGTACAGGTGTCCTGACCTTTGAATTCCTTAATTTTCAAGCCATTTTACAAAAAAAAGAGGGGCTTGAGCTCTGAAGTCCCCTCTCCCCCAAATGAACCGCCAATGTTCACGAGTGCCTACTAAAGTTATTACGGCAGAGAAAAAGAAACATAGTGGTATGAGAAGATCATACATTTTCATTGAAAAAAACAATTAATCTGAGGAGAAGAATGATTAAAATTCCTATTAAGGGGTTTGATGGCAGCTTTTAATTTGATGGAACGTATAAAAAAGGATGAATAATTTACAGATTTTTACAAATAAAAAAGGAATACAGAATTTCATAATTTACTACACCCTGCATAGGTAAACTCCGACTTTGAATCTTTGAGATTAAAACTCCAATTTGGTTATAACATCCTTTAAATTTAAAAACAGAGAATTAAAAGTATTTATAGAAGAAGATGTTTCTTAAAATAAAATTTAGGTCCATTCAATTGTAATCATCGACTGAATTTCTGAGGAGCGTTTTATCAAAAGGTGCGATTACCTTGGTAAAGTAGGTAAGTATTTTCACGGTAAGAAACCAGTCATTTAAAAACAAGAAACCAGACAAGTACAGCAATTAGCAATAGGTAATTAGGAAATCAACCTGTTTTAAAATTTGGAAAAAGCTCAGTGATTACTCAATTAAGAGGTTTCTAGAACTTTCGATCAACAAATTGAATGCATGCCCGCCCTATTGGCATGCAAACAATGAAGGTTGACAAATTCAAACAAATGGAATTGAAAATATTGGAGACTTGAAGAATGAAGGGATTGAATTGATGGACACCAGTTTCAATTAGATACATAATTGAAAATCATGAACAGCATGATTTTCAATTAGATACATTAATGAAAATCATGAACAGCATGATTTTCAATTAGATACATTAACGAAAATCATGAACAGCATGATTTTCAATTAGATACATAAATGAAAATCATGAACAGCATGATGAGAATCCAGGTAACTTCAATTCAAAAAAAGTCTCAAAACGAGCAATGATGAATTGATAAAAACATCATACGTAAACAGAGTAAAAAAACATAGTAAAAAATCACTTAGTGAATGAATCAAAGGATTTGATTCTAAACAGTAAATTTTCACCAAACAACTTCCTTCCCAAAGAAGGTTGATTTTGACTCAGCTCGGTACTCAACTCACAATAAGCACTTCTGACATTTTATGTTAAAACTGACTGCCTACATGCGTGTATCGTCCACGTTAGATTTGATTCAAAGATAAGATGACTTTGTTTTAATGTATCCTCTTTTCAATGACTGTAATTTAATGCAGAGAAAATTCTAGTAACACCCATATCATCCACGAAAGATTTGATTCAAAGATAGGATGACATTGTTTTAATGTATCCTCTTTTCAATGTCCATAATTTAATGCAGAGAAAATTCTAATAACACCCATATCATCCACAGAAGATTAGATTCAAAGATAAGATGACTTTGTTTTAAAGCATCCTCTTTTCAATGACTGTAATTTAATGCAGAGAAAATTCTAATAACACTCATATCATCCAAGAAAGATTTGATTCAAAGATAGGATGACATTGTTTTAATGTATCCTCTTTTCAATGACTGTAATTTAATGCAGAGAAAATTCTAATAACACCCATATCATCCGCAGAAGATTTAATTCAAAGATAGGATGACATTGTTTTAATGTTATCCTCTTTTCTACGTCCATAATTTAATGCAGAGAAAATTCTAATAAACATCAAGCATAGAATTTAAATAAAAAAATATCACAGCATAAAGTTAAACAATAAAATTCATAATAAAAACAAACTCACTCCTTACATTGGTAAACTTTCCATTTCAAATATTTTCAACAAACAATCTAAAGTTTTATTCGATTAAGAAAAAAAATATAAAACTTAAAAAAACAAGAGAATAAAGACAAATGGAAGCACTAGCGAATTCAAGTTATTGTCCTTCTCTCTCTCTTCTCCCATTAAATTGCATGTGTTAGCAAAGGATAGAAGAGGGGACAAAAATCATGTGACTGCCCTTGATCTGTCCTTTTCTATCATACGCGTTCTAATGAGAGAAGGGAGAGAAGGATAGATTCTTGGATCTGCCAGTGAATGGAAGAAGTAGGCAAGGAGAGGAGTTCACATCAGACCAGGGCTGCAAACCGAAGTTGAAACCAGAACCAAGAATCAGGAAAATCTTTTTTTTTTTTTTTTTTACTGGAACTAGAACTGGAACGGAAACTAAAATGCTGACATGTTATGGAACCCGAATTGAATAGAGGCAGCTTGAAACCAAAATGGCAAAACAGTTGCATATAAGGTGACAAATGATAAAACAAGCGTTAATTTGGATTGTATAGTAACTTACATCACTGAAATGCAATTTAATCATTGCATCCCATAAAGTGCTCTGCATTCTTTTTTAATTCCATATTTTCCCTCTTTTTCCATTGCTAATAATGATCAAATGACTGATTGAGGTTTGTGGCAAACTTTTGCCCCAGCATTTAAAACAATTGTGTCCTGTGTAAAATCGAGAGAAAATCACATTGAAAGCATCAAAATAAGTCTCAAAATCCACTCTTGAACCTGCAAAAGGTGTTCTAAGAGAAATCCAATATGACGGTCAAATGATTGGGTCACAATGAAAGAGTCTTATCTAATTATAGCTTTCTCTAGGTTGAATCATTTTTCTTAATACAAGAAAGTGTGATTAAAAGGGACTCCCCCATTGAGGCTTGCTCATTTGACCGCCATTTTGGATTTCTCTGAAAATGCCTATTGTTGGTTCATGAATGTATATATTTTGAGACTTTTTGATGCTTTCAATGTGACCCAGACATAATTTTACATGGGAATCAACCCTTCAATACCACTGTAGAAAAAGTTTGCAACCGACCCATTTATTTGGTTCTCATTTAGGACGGGAACTGAGACTCCAGGACAAGCTTCAATCGGGACCAGAACAGCTCTAAAATCAGAGACAAAAGGGGTGTCTCCACCTGCGACTTTAAAAGCGCAAATAAACTGATTGAGCCAATGAGCTGCCTTGAAGTCGATAGGTCAAGTCCGATGTATCGACAACAAAGAAGCTCATTGGCTCAATCAGTTTATTCGCGCTTTTAAATTTGCAGGTGGAGACACCTCTAAAGACAGGATCTAAACCAGTTCCAAAAATTGACTATAGTTGGCAGCCCTGCTAATGTAGTCTGATGACTGTACTCCATTTCAAGCTCCTATCACAGAGGAACCTAATCAGAATGCAATCCTGTAGGGGCCGATAGAAATAAGATTTGGCTTTGCCGGCTTTAATTTTACTGCAAAGAGCCTGCAACAGTGTGCAACATGCTGATGGAGTAATAGTCTCTGCAAATCAATCAGAATGCACAGGTCAAAAGGGACAATATTTGAGAACTTGACAAACTTGAAGAATGCTTCCAACACTGAAAAATAAAAATGCTAATTTAGCATTTAAAACGTAGAAAAAGTGTCCGACATGTACGAAATGCTGATTCAACATTTGAAAATGTTGAAAATCAGCATTTAGTACATGTCTGACACTTTTTCTACATTTTAAAAGCTAAATCAGCATTTTTATTTTTTCAGTGAAGTATGTATTTGACGTTTCTGTAGTGATTGTGTTATTCTGTTGATTTGCCTTGATACCTCACTCACTTTGAGAGAAAAGGCTAACATCAGTCTCAAAATTTTAGCAGACTCCAAGACCAGTTTTTCTACTGACTTGAATTTAGGGTGACTTTTGCACTCTAGTTCATTTACAATCCAAAACAGAAATTGGAATAAATCCACCATTTGCCAGACGACAATCCCTGATATTTTCAAGTTTTAGGAATCAAACTTCACATGAAAGTCTTAAAATTTAAAAATTTGCTTCCGCAAAAAAGTTCAGTCTATGTCTTTAGCATAGGTAAAAAAGTCAAAAGAAAAATGACACAAGTTAAACATGACATGATTTTCCGATGAAATAACTTTGATTATTGCTTCAAGAAAAATAGGAATGATTGATGATTGATTGATTGCCTTTTTTTTAAACAAGGAAAATTAACACATCATGAATCTGACGAATCACTAAACAAGTAGATTCTTAATTATGAGAATGAAGAGAGAAAAAAGGGGGTAAAAAATTCTAATCACTTCGCTGAAAACAAAGAGCGGTGAATTTAATAGAAATAAGAGACAAAATCTAGAATTTTGGCAGTTTAGGTAGGATTTCAGTACATTGTTTTGAACAATAAATTTTACCAAAAGTTGTCAACGAATGTTAAAAGTACAAATATATGGTACCTTAGACATACCTTAATGGCATAATTAGACACCCAATTTAGTCGGTGTATTGACTAGCTATTGATACTTTCACTTGACATAAGATTGAAAGTTACATCAAGGAACATTAGAACTGAAGTATATTTTTCAAACATGGCAGGCGTGACAGTTATAAAATACATACCTAAATCATGAAAACAATCAAAATTTTAAAAAACCTAAGAAATCGCCTTGAAATTAGTTTCTATACTGCTATAGAGTAATCAGTATGTTGCGTATTATTTGAGGGTCTGGACCATAAACTTGACCTTAAACCTAATTTCAATTTTTTAAGCGTATCTATATCACATTCAGCTTCACTGAGCTCTGGTCGTTCGAGCCCTCCTCGAAAGGAGGTTTCGACAATAGAAAGAGATGTTCTTAAACCTTTATTAGGAACCAGCCATCTGTAACAAGAAAGAGAAGAAAATTGAGCTCAACTGGAAAAAATTCAATGAGACTCTTGCTAACTTTTACTGTCTGAGATTGAATAGTCAATTCTTGCGTAAAATTCAGCAAAAATTACAATGAGCACATTGAAAACTTACAAAATTCACTCACAGACTCACACTTTATAGTTTAAAGCGTAAATGCAGAGCTATTCAGGTATCATGGGAGATTCCTATCTAATTTGAGACTTTCCTCTGTATGTGTTGGGAGAACCACCAGAGTTACAGGCTGTAAGGGTAGGAAACGAAGGGAAAACCGTGGTAGTTCTAAATAACGTAAGAACTGACAAATACAACCTGAAAATACAACACAAGGGAAACACAGGAGAAAAGCAGTGCAGAAAGCAAGTCGTGAAACAAAACCTTACCTTGAGTTAAAGATAGACAGACATCCAAAGCATGCTTGCTAAAGCTAGGCGTGAAACCGGGCCCCTATGAGAGGGACTTTCAAACTACTTCATTTTCTACGTCGTCCATTAACCAGCATTGTAGAAAGGAGAAAGGGGGTGCAACACAGGATAGGATAAAAGAAGCATTGAAGGATAAAGCTGAAGGGATTAATAACTAAACTGGCTGGTTTTATCTCAACGGATTCGAGGGAAGTAGAAAATATCCTTTGCGTTGGGCTTTCTAGTCAGATGCACTGAACTAGGGACTCATTCACCGGGACACTTATTAACCGCCGCAGGGAAAAACGAACATTTTGGGAAAATCACCACTATAATCGAGAAACGACGCGTGAGAAGTACGAAACAAACGAATGATACGCTTACGCAATGGCTCAAGATTAAGACTGAACTTGCGCATTGAACCAAAGGACGGCGGGCACGCCGGAAGACTCGCGTGCTATCGATGAGACGAGGGGAAAGGAAGGAGGAGTAACTGACCGCACGAATTGAAAAAGGTGTCGCGATCTATCAGACTAACAATCTAGCGTGAGGGAAGAGATCACAGCATATACAACTGTGTATACAAAATTGCCTATACAGCTAGCAGCAGGGACTTCTACTATTCTTACAGAACGTTCGCCCTATGGCGGGAACAGTATGCTTATATTAGGGACAAATTACATAGGACTTCCCCCCGACACCTGTGTAGCTCTGCCATTTAAGAGCAAAAATGGTGGAGCAATACGGGTATCATAGGAGATTACTATCTAATATGTCTCTCTATAGAAACATACAGAGGAATGTCTCAAATTAGATAGGGATCTCCCAGGGTCTCCGCCATTACGCCTCAAACTTTAAAATAATTTTGTGAGTCTGAGTGAATTTCGTAATTTTTCATAATGCCCATCATAATGTTCGCTAGATTTTACACAAAAACTGACTATTCAATCACAAATGGTAAAAGTTAGCAAAAGCCCCATTGTGTGTCTGACCTAACAGATTGACTGAGTTAAAGGAAATAACAACGGACCTTACGCATAATCGTTTCATAAACAGCTCCTTGAGTAAATACACAGACCTAATAAAAATTTCAAAGTTATTGAGGTAGAGTTAGATCAGAGACAATATATAAGAGACCACGCACTAGCCGTGTGCGCGGTGGCTGACTTATTTTTTGGGACTCAACAGAAATTAACACAGGGAGCATGAGGGTGCACCATCCAACATGGTCCATACGTTGACTGCTGCAATTTCGGTGCTTCGGATTCACTAGGCAAAAACCTCAACAACGTTTCTCATCAGTCAACGTATGGTCCATGTTTTTCGGTGTTCTGTTGAGACCCCGAAAAAAAAAGTTGCCACCGCGCGGAGACGTGGGCAAGATAGATAGTGCGTGATCTCTATCATATATTGTCTCTGAGTTAGATAAAAGAAGGAAATTTAAATTTTTTTATAGATACTATGAGATGAAAAAATTGATGAATACATTGAATACAACCAAGAAATAAATTAATGAATCAATCAAATGATTAGCGGGACAGTTTTACAAAGATTTGAAAAATGTGAAGGTGGGTACAGAAAAATACCTCAGTCAATTCCTCAAAGATAAATTTTCATTTTAGGCTCAGCCCTTCAATCTGACAATACCTTCAGGGATTCGGAGCCGGAGCCAGAGTCAAAATTTAAATTTGCACTTCTCCTGGAGAAAACAATGAATAATACTTTCCGAACTGAAATTTACTATTCAATAAGTAATTCAAGATGTTACACATGTTCAATTTTGACTGTTTAGCACAAACAGAAATTAATTTCCATGATTACAAACCAAAGCATTATTGCCAATTAAAGCTCCGAAATTGGGGCTGCTCCGTCTCTCAGCTCCGATTACAATAACTTAAACTGTAATCATGGAAAATAATTTCTGTCTTGCTAAAACATCTTAAATTACTTATTGAATAGTAAATTTCAGTTCGGAAAGTATTATTCATTGTTTTCTTCAGGAGAAATGCAAATTTCAATTTTGTCTGTGGCTCCCGCTCCAAATCCCTGCCTCAAACTCTCTTAAATTCTCTTGCAATTTAAAGGAACTATAGAGGAACCATCACTAAAAATATACGGCTTTGAGTGATTTGAGCATTGAAGGCTTTGTTCATAGAAGGGCGTAGAAGAAAATTTTGTGCTAAATAGAAAAGCCCATTTGAAAATTTCGAAGTGGTTTTTCGATACTTTAAAATAGGAAATAAATAAAATCAAGATTTGGTTTTGTAGATTTCCTAATTTGAAGGATCAGAAAACCATTTTGAAACTTTCAAACGCATTTTTATCAAATGTACAAGTTTCCTTTCAGGCCCTTCTATCCACCAAGGTCTTCAATTTTATTGTCAGTGAAACGAAAAAGTTTCCTCAGATTCATAAAGAGAAAAATATTTATGTTTGTCAAGGAAACTTGATGTAGTGCATTTCAAAAAGGAAACGAGGGATTAATGAGATAAAGATGGCTTATGAAGAAGAATAAACTGAATCTCTGCCGAAGCCAAAAATTTAACCAACCTAGATCTACTGCCATGCCTTGGAAGTGATTTTTGTTCGGACATGGGCGACAGATCAGAGGATGTACTTGATTGTGCACCGTGATAAATAAAATCTGGAAAAAAAAAAATTTAAAATGAAACGTGGTTTTTACATGGTTGGTACAGTTAATTTAAAATATTGTCAGGTATCATTCAATTGAGGACTTGGGTGCTAGGAGGGGCACTTCTTCATTGCAGTGTTTCATTATCTCATTTCCTTTTATTTTTTTAAAAGAATTTGAGGACTTCAATTTTCTTGGAGGCAGCACTAAAAACACCCATAAATTGTGAACAATTCTCAGTAAAATTTTCAGCAAGATACGAGTATTTACTTTCCTTTGAAAGAAAAAATATACTGAGGAAATAATGAAACACTGTAACGCACAAGTGCCCTTCTCGCACACAGGTTCTCAATTCAATATGGCATTCCTGACTAATTTTCAACTGGATTTTCAACCTCCATTTAGATGACTTTTTCCTGTTGCTATGAAAAATTCAAATGTTCAAATACCCTAGACAGGAAAGGTCTTAGCAAGGACAGAATTTTGTACACCTGTACGCCCAAAAAATGTTCGGAACGAACGGTCCTCAACCCAAAATCTGCCCTAAGAACCTCGACAAGCATCAGTCAACACTCAATGGACCGCATCGGATTATCAAAGTAAGGCGGCACCACAAATTAACCTCAAAATAAGTATCACAAGAGGTAAAGCAACGAATTACAGCACTTGGGGGGGATTCGCGCCAATGCTCAGTTGAAAAAATATGACGTTAGGTAAGGTACAACCCAAAGGCACAAGGTTTTAGGTACAGGTTTTAGATTCCAGGTACAACCTAAAGCCTGTCCGACCCAAACATTTTTTGGGCCGTAAATTTTAGTCTCTTTGGGTGTATTTTAGAGAGGTTTCATAATCAAGATTCCTTAAGTCAGGATTGTCATCAGCGCTTAATAAATCTAATTCAAAACCTTGTTATTCAATGAAATCGATGAGCCCTGACTTAAGAAATCTTGAGTTTAGACAGTGTCTCTCTAAACTGCGCACCTAGAAGTCCGAAATTCACATTTCTGAGAAAAAATGTATTAAGTCTAACACCCCATAATCATAGATTACTGTTTTAGTAATGAAGGAGAAATTTAAAATCGAGGTATCTGATTGGCTTGGATGCTTTGTTTAAATGTGAAACCGACTCATCTTATTAGCCGCAATTTTGAATTTCCTGCTTCACACTATGCTATTCATGCTACTCCATCCCAAAATAATAAGTTGGGTTTTATTCCAGAATCAGAAGTCATTCTGTTTGTTGTAATGATATTCAACTTAAACTAAAAAAGAACAAAAGACTTACTTGAAGTGTGTTTAACTTTTGACGTCTCTAATTGATTAGACGACTCTGTGCGGCTGGACGTTATTGGATCAGCATCAGAATCAGAATCATCAGACTCAGCGTCTGTTTTTCTACTTCTTGTCCTCCGTATTCTCCTGTTTTTAGACATCTAGCACAGAAAAAGGAATAGAAGAATGTAAATAAGCCAAGAGTTCTCAGTTGAATAAAATGAGGAAGAGATCAGTGAGAATTTGTAATAAAACACAAACTTCTAATTTCCTGAAGTTGTGTTATTAATTTTGAAAAGTCACCTTTTTACAGTCACTCCAAAATAGCAGGACTCTTTGTAGATGCCAGAAAATTACATCGAAATTGCATCATTAAAACATCATTAAACCAAACAAATGATTATTTCTGTTGAAGACACAGCCATGGATATTCCAACCTTTGGACTCTTAAACAATGGGGCTCTTGCAAACTTTTGCTGTGAGCAAATGAAAAGTCCAATCTGATAAAAAAAACCAGCAAAAATCACGAAAATCACACTGAGAAAATCTAAAATTCAGTAATAAACTCACAAGACTGATACTACAACAAGATTGTAACGGCAGTTCAACACCATTGGGAGTTTACGGGAAGTTATCGTTATTGTTGATACGTTTGGCAACACTATTGTAGTGATGTACAAATTAAGTCACTATCGCACCGATTGCATCAACGATACGCTGCGCACCGCGAACGCACGGTTATCAGAAGATGCGGCAGAACAACATAAGTAACATCAAGCTTCATTCTTTTTCAAGCTCTGTTTTAAATGGGAAAAAGAATCGTTGTAAGTCTGAAAAAAATTGATCAAAAAATTGATCAAAAAGTCGATCGCCGGTAAAAGAGCGGATAAACTGTTTTTTGAAAAACGCAACTGTGAAAAAACCATAAGAGCTATAGAGGTTTGTGATTTCTTGCATTTTATTCCTAATGGTTTGATCCATCTAAAAAACTTTAGTTATTGAAAAAATTCCAAAAACTTTTGAAACTACAGGCTTTTTTAACAAAGAAACGCGTTTTTCTCACAATTATAATTTTGCTTCTCCACCCATTTACCGAAGAACTCCTCAATTATTACTTCATCTTGAAGTTGAAGCAGACTGCATATTTTAATATGATTAAAACTTCCCAAAAAGACAGTAAGGCAAAACATAATGGTTGACATTTGTCAATCAATCATTTCTTAGACTCACCGCATGAGGAGGAATGGAGGCACAGCCTTCAGTCATACCACGTTCATGGTACATAAAACTATGAAGTAAAGTATTATTTGGCTCTGATAGCTGAAATGTTGCATACGGTGATATGTCATCAGATGTTTCTGAAAATAAAATGTAAGATAAAAAAGTTTATGAGAAAACTTAAACATCTACTTCAATCCATACTTATATGGAGAGATAGACCACCCCATTTGAACCCATGTAAAATAGACCCAACTTTATGCACCTTTTTCTCAGGATCGCTTTGAGCTATCAATCTGAAATTTTGCACACTTGTTAATGCATACTAGAGGAATGACTGGAACTAGAATTTTGAATATATCCTGAACAAAAAGATTCTTTTTTTTAAAGTACAGTAGAACCCCGATTATCCGCGGCCGGATTATCCGCGGTGAGCTCGGAGTTTTTTTTTTTTTTTTTTGGGGGGGCTGAATGGAAAGTGTTGAGATCTTTTGTTTCCTTGGTTGACTGGGGAAACTGATAAGTAAAGCTACTTTAAGAAAAGTTCTCAACATTAAAATAAAAGAAGGTAATATTTATTTATTGTACAAATAGCTATGAATTTACTCCACTTTTGTACTTATTTCGAAAATACGTTATTAACATTAATTTTCCATCCACGGATCGAAAGTTCGGATTATCCGCGGTTTTCGATTATCTGCGGTACCTCCGGTCCCAATTACCGCGGATAGTCGGGATTCTACTGTACGTAGAACTTTCAGTAGAAAAATGCATACTTTGCATACTTTGCATCAGCTTCATAGGAATGAGGAGCTCAAAATAATTTGATCAGTGAAGGCACTCATACGTTAAGGTTAAAATAAGGATTCCAGTTACCAAGGTTAATGTATCTGATCCGGTTACTGTAACAATGGGTCTGTTGCATACTTTTGCTATAGCTTCATGGAGGATTGATTCTGGTGTAAAATCTCATGAAAACCATATTGAGAGCGACAAATAGTCTCAAAATCCACTTCTCAACCGACAAAAAGCTTCCTATGAAAGGCCTAAGATGGCAGTCGAAAGGGCGAATAAACCCTGCATGCATGCACCACTAGCAGCAAAGAAAGATGGCCGACGACAGCATTCGACAAAGTAGGTACTTGCCAGGCGTTTCCGTTTCAAAATTCCGGCAAATCGACACATAACGTAATTTATCCACCATAGTAATCACAAACAATATCCAGATACCGTATTTACCCATGTATAACCCGCGCATTTTTTCTTAAAATCGGGAGAAAAAATCGGGGGTGCGGGTTATACACGGGTAGAGCGCTAGACGCAACCCGCAACAACATTGCGCACGCATTCTATCTCGGATTACAGCGGCGCGCACACTCCCACACTCCCGGCCGTCTGCCGCACACGTTTTCTTCATTTTTTAATAAGCTCCGCCCCCTTGAGACACTTGTCGCATTCAAGTTTCGCACTTCCACCCATTATTTTGATCAGGACCACCGCACGGTGTAGTGCGGAAACGTTGGCATGGACCGGGGACCGCCGCGGCCGACTCAATGAGCTATAACTTTAGAGTGGCACATCAAGGAACGTTCCGCTGGTTCATTGTTGTCACCTAGGGCGCCGCTATCTTGCCATAAAAATCGATTTTGCGGTTAAATTTTGTAGGTGGTTTCCGGTCGTTTTGTAAACAAACTCGGGCATCGCCGGAAACGACTTGGAAACGACCTATAAGTCGCGTGCGTAATCGCAATTTCCACGCATTGTTTTGATTTCTCACACCCTTAATCAGTGATTTACTAATAAATAAATAATAAATAAATAGTTTTCCATTTCAAAGTTCATTTTTCGATTCTTTTTTGTCTCATTCCCCCCCCCCCCAGCTTTTCATCTCCTCTTCAAAAAATGCGGGTTTTACACGCGGATTTTTTTTTTTTTTTCCCCATCGCTAAAATGTAGGGTGCGGGTTATACACGCGTGCGGGTTATACACGGGTAAATACGGTAGTAAAATTTACCGGATAAAAATACACAGAATGACACAAAATGTAAGTACTACGAGAAAGAGAGTCATTTTTTTACATTCTAACCATCTTTTAATCTTTTGGTGCTCATGGTGCATTGCATGCAGGGTTGATTTGCCCTTTCGGCCACCATCTTAGGCTTTCCTCAGAACGTCTTTTTTGGGTTTAAGAATGGATTTTGATACAATTTGATGCTCTCAATGTGATTTTCACGTGATTTTACACCAGAACCAACCCTCCGTAACGCTGTAGCAAAAGTATGCAACAGACCCTCGATCCTCTGTGATCACCCCCCAGCCCTTGCCGTATGAAGAAACATTTTTCAATTCAAATTTGAAAAGATGAACAGGAGGAAACAAAAGTATGATGTGAGGCCAAATTGGCCAGACTGAACAAAAGTAAGATATTCGAAGATACCTACCAGGAACTTTTTCTTGCATCGCTACTTTATGAATAGTTGCGTAGTAACGCTCTCTTTGCATTTGAGAATTTTGCTGGTTGTCCAAAGATTCTTTCATCGGCTGAGTTTTTTCTACAAAAGAAAAGCATTAATATTGATTAACCAGCTGCAAAGTTTAAAAAATAAAAATAAAACGTCCATCAATCCCCGTTCTCTCAAAAATTAGTCCGTTAGTTCCATATTTATCAAATCACAATATTAGCAATTAATTTGATACATAATAGAGGGGTTTAGTAATAGCGGCATCCAGTGATGAGCGTTCCTAACAAAGACAAACTGTCTCTCTTGCTCTCACATAATTCCCATGTACTGCCATCTCACTCTAATTTCAAAAACCGTATTTGGAGACATCTTTCGTGAAATTTTTTGGCTGAAATGAAATCCTGGAGGCATTTTAATGCGATTTTGTTAATAATTTATCATAAAACAAGGCCCTGTACACGAATTTTGAAACTAGAAAGAGATGATTATACATGGGGGTCACGGGGGAGTGAGTGAGATGGTTTGGAACGCTACGCGAGTTTTATTACAACTGATTGCGACCGATGAGTGCATTGTTGTGGTTGTTAGCTAACCGTTGACTTGTGAATTGTGGTTTGACTAAAACCGTCTATAATCAACTGCTGTTTAAACCTATAAATGCTCAGAATTATTTGAAAAGTTTTTGATAAAAATGAGAAAAACACCATCTCAGAGCAAAACAAATTAAAAAAACAGGAAAATGTTGAGTCCAGTAAGAGGTGCTAAAAACCCCTAAATTAGTATTTGAGCTAAAGTGACCCAGATTGACTGCAATAAGGTAAAAAAACACAAAAAACAAAAAAAAACATCAAGTGGGTCACTAAAGACCCACTGGAGCTAAATGGGTTAGTTTAGTGGGCATCACTGATTTTAATTTAGATGAAGCAGCATTGAACTTTTTGAGCACAACTTGATGTTGATAAGTTGATGTATTTAAAATTTGGCACACTCGTTTATCCAGGCTGACCTAATGACTGCAAAATTTGAACTTTGTATGTTTAAAACTTTTTAAAAGGCCGCAATTTTAGTGCTAAAAGGAAAAAATCGGAGTTTTCATCTTTCGATAGTTTTGAAGTTTTCAGTGTGAGATAATTTTTATATTATGATTTTTTTTTTTTATTATTATTATTATTTAACTATGGGTAAAACTCTCTCCGTTTTTCTAAATTTGAAGGTTTGGATTTGGTTTGAGTTTGGGAGAAACTTTTCTTAAAGTTCAATTCGAGTTCCATTCGATTTAAAAAATTGAGGATCGTACAGCTCGAGAAATAAATAATTGACTTTGCAATCATTGAGACACTTACTGCTTCTCCAAAAGAAGACTGAGATACTCAGAATGGCAAGAAAAACTAGAGTTGAGGCCAGTAAGGAAATTAGAACCCTAAAATCAGAGTAAAAAGATCCAGACAGCTGACCATGTTTCAGAATCGCTTGAGGCAGAGGCTCTGAAAAATTTAAGAAAAGAAAAAGTATGAAATGACAAAATGACAAAGCAGATGCTTCATAAAAAGAGAGAAGAATTTGAAGGTAAAATAGAAAAGAATTAGTCTCAAATCTAGAGAATGAAAAAAGGAAGACCTTGCCAAGATTAGAGTTCCTATATACTAGGAGAGTTGCGCCATGTCATTCAAAATGAAGAAGAAGAAGCAGATCAATGGACCCCCAAATGAGGCAAATTGCTAATGGCGGATGGACATTTGCCTCTGCGTTGTTGCCGCTATTTCGTTATTTCTTATAGGTTAAGTTCCAATTCTCGATAATGACGGTCCTTTTTAGAGATAATGTTCTCCAGAATAACATTCAAGCAGAGGAAAAATTAACAATAATTACTGCGGTAACTGAAGTAATGAAAGCTAATAACCGAAAAGTAAGCATCAGAAATGGATTCTGACACGGCGCAACTCTTATAGTTTATAGGGACTGTAGCCAGGATAAGGGTACAAAGGAAACTTTATACTTTGAAAACAACCCGTTTCAAAGTTTCAAAATGGTTTTTCAATTTTTTAAAGAAGGAAATCTTCCTCCTACTTTGAAGAATCGAAAAACCACTTTCAAACTTTCAAACTTGTTTTTCTTGAAAAGTATAAATTTTCTTACACGCCTTTCTCTTAGCAAGGTCAACAGTTGTTGTGTGGTGTCACTTGGAAGGGTTTTGGAAGACAAAGATAATTCGGTTTGAAGTACCGTATTTACCCGTAAATAACCCGCGCCTTTTTTCTTAAAATTGAGAGAAAAATTGGGGGTGGGGGTTATTCGCGGGTAGAGCGCTAGACGCAACCCGCAACAACATTGCACACGCATTTTATCTCTGAATACAGCGGCGCGCACACTCCCACACTTCCGACCATCTGCCGCACGCGTTTTCTTCTTTTTTAATAAGCTCCGCCCCCTTGAGACACTTATCACATTCAAGTTCCGCACTTCCACCCATTGTTTTGATCAGGACTACCGCACAGTGTAGTGCGGAAACGTTGGCATGGACCGGGAACTGCCGCGGCCGACTAGATTGACCAGACTGCGGGCCTGTTGCACCGTGCGTATTGTTTACCTACTTCTCAATTGGCTCCGCCCCCTGAGACACTAGTCGCATGCGTAATCACAATTTCCACGCATTTTTTTTTGATTTCTCACACCCTTAATCAGTGATTTACTAATAAATAAATAATGAATAAATAGTTTTCCATGTTCATGTTTTGATTCTTTTTTGTCTCATTTTTTCCCCCAGCTTTTCATCTCCTCTTCAAAAAATGCGGGTTTTACACGCGGATTTTTTTTTTTTTTTTTCCCCATCGCTAAAATGTAGGGTGCGGGTTATACATGCGGGTGGGTTATACACGGGTAAATACGGTACAACGTATAAGCTTTACAGCATTATTAAATAAGGGATCATTAAAAGAGTTCTTCTCCAAAAAGTTGAGTATCGCCTGATTTTTTAAGACTATAGGTTTCCTTTTCCATAACTCGATCCAAAAATATTGAAGATTTCCATGATGCAAAGAGCAATGAAATATCTTGGTAAAAATATAAATACCTCCATCCTTATTCAAGGTAAAAAATGTGAAATCTCCGACAGCTGAACCAGCGAGATTGAAAGCATGAATTTGAAGCATATATTCGGTAGATGGAGCCAGACCTGATATTACGAACTTCATTTTCATTCTGACATTAAAAAATTCTGAAAAAAAGAACAAAATCGCAAAACAGTTTAAATTTTTATAATCTGTTTCAGATGACCTATGAGTTTTAAGAGGAATTAGTCTATTAAGAAATACATAGCAAACAATTGATTATCAAACCAATTGAAACTTAACAATATCAATTGATCATTTACTACACAGGCCAAATGTTAAATATTTGTTTCGTCGTATGCTCCTCTTAGTTTTTTTCATGGGTTTGCTAGTAAATTGAATTAAATGAGGAGATAAAAGTGTGTTTGTTAAACATGTTGAGACTGTTTCTTTCCCATTCACAATCTAAAACACGTTTTTAGTCCTTTACAGATTTGAATGAAAATAAGACGATCCGAATGAATGTGTTCTCTGATATTGAAATTTAATAATCATAAATTTTATTTGCAAACTAACATTGAAACAAACATTTCTTTGGGGACAAAAAAATTGGAACTAAAATTGCAGGATTAAAGACATGAACTGGGAACAAAAAATATGACGACCAAAAATCAACAAACTGCTACGGGTGATCTACAGGTTGATTCGGCCGTAAAAACCTCCAAGAATAACGATGGTAGCACTAAATTTTATGGAATCCTCTCCGAAACTCAAAAAATGCTTTTTGCTTGATCGTAATGGCGGTGTTAGGCACTAATAATGGGAGATTCTCATATAATAATATTATCATTCTACCAAGAAGTGGCCACTAAGAGACAACTTTCCTTTGACACAGGTGTAACAGTACCATTAATCAACTGTTAACCTTTTCGCTCCTGATAAAAAGTTGCAGCAGCAACACCGCTGGACTACGAAAAAGTAGACAAATCGAGATAATTTCTCTTTGCACTGCCGTGCAAATTTGACACCCGGGCGCACTCTATCGGCAATTACCAAAATTAGTAGTTCTCATTCTCACCGACAGATATAGTTTAGGATTGACTATGCAGGGTGCTGCTGCGCCGACGCCATAAAGCAACCTAGAGTGACATCATACAAAGCATATAAATACGCCTATAGTCCCAGGGAGCTGTCTGCTATGGGCGTAATGCCGGTCACTCCTCTGATGACTAGTTATTCTGTAAGTCTTCCTTCCCAGCATAGAAAGACTGATGAAATTAAGATGGAAATCTCCTATTATTAGTGCCCAACACCATTATTACGGACTAGCAATTTAAAGCATTTTATGAGCTTGAAAGTGGATTTTGTAAGTTTATGGAGCTACCATCGCTCTTTTTGGTGGCATTTACATCTGAATTGACTCTTAAATTGCCTGTAGCAAAAGTGTGCAACAGCCCCATTATAGATTTGATTAATAATGATAATGATTCTTCATTTGCCAATAATGGGCCTGTTGCAAACTTTTGCTACAGCGCTATAGGGTGTACAATCTCATGTAAAATCGTGTGAAAAGTCCATTGGTCGCATCAGAAAGTCATAAAATGCAGTATGAAACTCACGGGAAACGTTTAATGAAATCCAAGATGGCCGTAAAATATCAAGCAGCCTGTATGCATGCACCACGAACATCCAAGGATGGCCAACCTCACAATATCGATCACACCCAATCACAACGTAAATAAACACATAACCTCTGAAGCTGTAAGGTTGTCAACGTTGGCAACCCTTGCACGTTAAAGTTGCATGCATACAGATTGCTCGATATTTTACCGCCATCTTGGATTTCATTAAACGTCTCTTGTGAGTTTATTAATGCATTTCATGACTTTCTGATGCTACCAATGGACTTTTCCGACAATTTTACATACGATGATATACTCTTTATCGTTGTAGCAAAATTTTGCGACATACCCATTGGCTCACATAGACTAAACAAATGCACAGTAAAATACAATCCAAACATAGGTATACATACACATTTTTAAACAAACTTGATTGACTTTACTCACCTCTAATCCATTCGACATCATTGACGGATCGATATTTAATTGAGAAGTACTGGATTTGACAGCCGTTATCTGGCCAGGTATGGAGTTTGAGCATGGCAGAAGTAGAATTCGGGGCGATGAACTCTGAATATTCTGGAACACCTGGATGCTGTCCTTGGGTTCTTACATAAATAACGGCACTTGGTGATGAACTTCCTAATTTATTGTGAGCGATTAATGTTAACTGATAAGCACTACCACAGAGCAAGTTCTAAAACAGAACAGAACAGGAAATAAAAAGTGATTCAAAATAACTCCGAAGAAATAAATATGCTCAGAAGACACCCTGCAACTTGAAACTTTTTAGGCTCATTGAAAAAAGTTCAAATGAGGACAAAAAGAAGCAACCAATTAGGTCTTTCTAGACAAAACCTTGTCTGTCAAACTGGCTGAAATTTTGATAGGTTGTGAAACATATTCAATCTACTGAATAAGTCTTGATAAGTATTTTTTTTTCCGCCAACAATGGGGCTCTCGCAAACTTGTGCTGTGAGCACATGAATCGTCCAATCTATTGTAACAACCAGCAAAAATCACAAAAATCACACTGAGAAAGTCTAAAATTCAGTAATAAACTCACATAACTGCTATAATGGCAAGATCGTAATGGCGGTTCAACGCAAGTTTAATGGAAGATTCCTGTCTAATATGTCACTTTCTCTACGGAAACAGAGATATTTTTCTATTTAGATAGGAATCTCCCATGATCCAAACATATATCCTCTCTCCGCCGTTAAGCCCGATTCTGAGAGTGAATTTCGTGATTTTTTAGTGTACCTACTCATCGTCATTTTTACAGGTTTTTATGCAAGAATCAACTCTTCAATCCCGTGTAGCAAAAGTTTGCGAGAGCCTCATTCATTTCCATCATCAACATATGTATTTTGTTTGTTTGTTGGAGGCGAAAATAACGCCTTTTCCTTCTTCGTCGACAACAATCATCAAAATTGCCAATGTGCTCCCAAGGTAGTCAGCGAGGTGATTCTAATCTTCTAAGAGCAGTTGGCAGTTTTTCTTGAAATTTTTGTGGATGTTTTTGGTGTGTTCATTGGTAAAAGTTGGGTTTTAGTCATGCATGTAGTTTTATATTGATTGAATCGCCATTGATTAGAAGTTTGAAAATCTTGGACGTATTGTTTTCTTTACTTTTTTTTTCTCGGTCATTTCTTAAAAAAAAAATTGGTAAGCTATAGTACTAAAGATCTCCAATTGGTTATTGTAAAGAGGGCAGAGTTAATGCCTTAATGAAAGTTTATTGTTAACAAAAACAAATGGGGCTTTGTTAACTTTTGCCATGAGCGATTGAATAGTTAATTCTTGCATGAAAACCAGTGCAAATTACAATGAGTACATTAAAAAATGCCGAAATTTACTCACAGACCCACAAAATGACTTTGACATTTATGGCCTGATGCCGGAGCTATGAAGCTACCATGGGAGATTCTTATCTAATTTGAGGCTTTCCTCTATGTGTTCCTAGAGAGAGAGAGACGGATAAGATAGGAATCTCCAATGGTACCTACGTAGCTTTGCCATTATGCCTTAAACTTTGAAGTCATTTTGTGAGTATGAGAGTGAATTTCATTATTTTTTAAAACGCTCATTGTAATTTTTGCTGGATTTTACACAAGAATAAACTATTCAATTGCTTACAGCAAAAGTTACTGTTAGCAAAACCTCCCGTTTTTAAAAATCTATAGGGGAAAAAAAACTATTCGTTAAATTGGAAATATTGTGTTTAACCCTCAGAATTTTTTTCGGGAAATATCCCGGGTTTTGCCAGCTTGTAGGAAACCAGAAAAACCCTTTTGAAATTTTCCGTTTTGCTACTGGAGCCACGTACATTTGCACCCCAAGCATGAAAAAAAAAAAAGGGGTACGGTAGAATTTGAACATCCACCGCTGGAGCCCCCCGGCCAGCTTTCTGTCCCCTCCCCTCTTGCAGCTGGCGCCAGCCGCCAGACTGCACAGCACATACGCGGCACACTGTCTCTGTCAAGCGCGTTCCGTGTTCCGACGCGTTTGAACGGAAACTCAGCTTCTGCGCAGCGCGACTCCGATCCGCGCGTATCAGCGCAGCGGTAGAAATTATGAATATGGCTAGGAACTACGCGATTTTTCCGAGGAAATTCGTTAAAATATGGTAAAAATGGTCGGCGGACCGCAAATTTTCTTCGTTAATTAGAAAATTCATTATTCAAAATTCGTTAATCAGCGTCTTTTTTTACACAGGTAAGATAGGACTTTTGACGGGACCGGCCGAAAAATTTGTTAATTAGAGGTTTTCGTTAATCAGAGTTTCGTTAATCGGAGGTTCTACTGTAGTTAGCAAAAGCTCTGTTTTTAGCGATAGTTGATAGTTGGCGAAATAAAATACGTTTATGGACTCAGTTAATAGTAAAGCTGAATAGAAGTACCTTAAAGTGTTACTCATACCTTCAATTCATGGCTAGTTGTTTTTCTTGATAGTGACATATCCTGCGGTTCACCATTAGCCAGTCGGTATGTCAGTGTAAAACCAGTCAAAGGAGCACTGCCTCTATCTGTGATTTTCCAGTGCAATAGAATACTGCTACTGGTAGCACTTGTAACGTACAGTATGGGTGCACCCGGAAGCACTGAAAAAAAAAAACGGCAGGTATGGTGAGAATTATGAAGCAGTAAACCAGCCAATCTGGTCAGATTCCACTCAACGAATTTCGACTGGATATAAATTAAGTTACTTTGTTTGTAGCTCACAGCTCCAAAAGTGACTGTTCAATTTCAGTTTTTACTCTTTTTATATTTAAGGTGTTTTAAAAATGGTTTAACCCTTAAGCTGCCAGGTTAAGAATACCAGAAGAAATTAAAGTTATGATTCGCTCAAGTGGGTAGTTAAGTATTCGTACTTAGCTGGGTTAACATTGCCTATCCTAGTAATGGGTCTGTTGCAAACTTTTGCTACAACGATTAAGAGTGTTTAATACAATGTAAAATCGCCTGAAAAGTCCATTGGTGGCATCAGAAAGTCATAAAATGCAATAATAAACTCACAAGAGGCGTTTAATGAAATCCAAGATGGCTGAGAAGTACCTATCAAGCAATTTGTATGCATGCACCACGAACATCCAAGGATGACCAACTTTGACAACCTCACTGGAGGTAGAGGTTATGTTATGTGTTTGTTTACGTTGTGATTGGTTGTGATCGATATTGTGAGGTTGGCCATCCTTGGATGTTCGTGGTGCATGCATACAAACTGCTCGATACTTCTCAGCCATCTTGGATTTCATTAAACGCCTCTTGAGAGTTTATTATTGCATTTTGTGACTTTCTGATGCCACCAATAGACTTTTCAGGCAATTTCACTTTATCGTTGTACCAAAAGTTTGCAACAGACCCATTGAAGGCGCTGGGGGAAATACTATTTTGTAGCTTTTAACGAATTGGAGTAGTGTTTACTGTCAATGAGAGGTAGAGGTAGAAAATCAATTGACTCGGGCATGGTATTGAAAGGGTTAAAAAAAAGAAATACATAATAAACATGGAATATATAATACATAATACATACTACATATTATGTACTTACAAAGTGTTCCAAATGAAAAAAAAATTCTGGATCGAGAAGATGAAAATAGAAGTAGAAAAGTTGAAACAGAAAAATACCTTGTACAATGAGAGTGTGAGTTATTTTATCAGAGCCTGATGCGTTTTCAACTTGACACGTATAGTTTTCGGAATGATTCCTCTGCAGATTTGTGAGCAACAGTTCACCAGAGTCTAGAATTTGAATGTTGTGCCCATTTGGATGAACTGCTCTGTCCCCTACTAGCCAGGAGCGATGAGGCTGTGGAACCCCAACCATTTGGCAAGCCAGACTAACAGAAGTCCTCCAGGCACGTAAAATCACCCGACCAAAGGTGAAAATTCTTGCAGGCACTAAAAATAAAGAAAAGCGGTTTGAAGAAAAGCAAAAATTAAAAAAAATCTTGAATAAAATGTGACACATCACTGGAAAAGGGACCTTATCTTCTATCCACAGATGTGACGTTGAGCAACCGGCAGCAATCGAGTCCCTTTAACAAGGCAAGCGGCTTATGAGTCATGATGTCATGAGCACAGAGTGCATTCCTGAAGCAGCTGTTTCATCTTTGTTTTCACTGATTCGCTGCGACACGGCACGATAGATGAGAACAAAAATTCAAATCAGCAAAAACTTTCTTGACCCCTCAATATTTATTAGGCGCCAACTTTGGTTATCATTTCAATTTTTTGGGCGCCAATGTTGAATTTTTAGGTGCATTTGGCGCATGGCACCTGTTGAGTTCAACGTTAACTACTGGTAGCAAAAATTTGCAACAGCCTCATTTCCATTTAAGTTATTTAGCAAGGGGAAAAAAGAAATCAATTAATGATCGATGAATGCATTAAAGTACCAAAAGATAAAGAAGAAGAAGGAGAAGAAATCATGGCGCACCTCTTACAGTTGGCATTTGTGATACCACTCTGGAGCTCTGACCCTCTCCAATTTTTGTTGAAGCTGTCACCCAGAACTGGTATTCAATATGCTGCTGCAAACCTTTGGCCTCAAAATGTGTTTGTTGACTTGGGAGGTTTCGCTTTGCATGATTTAGCTCCTCTTTGTTACCATTGACAATCCTGAAACGCATAAAGGACAAAGGTGTTACATATTTAAGAAAAGTTTCGCCAATCATTGAGAGGGATGAGTGAATATTTTACAAAACTTACATCTCTAAATTTAATCCCTTTTTGTGCCTTAAAATTTGCATAATGAAGTGACTTCATTTCTCCAAGAGTTGGAGGTGAAAGATCAATGCTCTACACAGTTGTGTCGTTCACAAAAATTCATTTTTCGGCCAAGCCGTTTTTAATAAAAATAAATAGCTGCATATTTCATTTATTCAGTAAGTTAAAATATACTCAAATTTACTGTTAACATCATAAAAACTTATGATTTCAGCGTAAACAAGATTAACGTGGGTGACAGCTGATTCTCACTGCTAGAGAGACAAAGATAGAGAAATTTTCTAAGGGTTAGAAGATGTTACACGATGCAAAGTGTGGGATTTAAACAAGCTAACCCACTTAATGAAAACTGAACTATTGGTACCTTTTGCCACAACTAAATAGTTTTTCAAAGGGGCATACAAAAATTCAAACAATGGCCATTGAAGAGCACTCACAAGGGGAATGCACGAACCCGGACCCTCGAAATTTGATCAAATTTTCAGGATCGGTAGCTCAAAAGAAACTATTTGACACATGATTCCTCTACTTTCTTCCTTTTCTAATATTGGCAATGATACCTCCCCCCCCTCTCATCTAGGCGAAAATGTGTGCCGTTTCAATATTTATTTTTTGCATAATTCTTACTTGTAAAATAAAAGCGGTTCGGTGCACACGGCAAAACAGTCAAAACACAGAGGAAATAAATATGTCGTTGCGAACACGCAGTGCAAAAATTCAGCTGCCGGAGGCAGCTTCGAACCTCGAACCTCTTAACCCAGAGTCAGAGACGTTGTCCTTTCGGCCACGCTGCCAGTTTACGATGTAGTCGGTCAGTAGCAGCTATTTCAAGTCACGCACGCAGCAAATTTTTTTTCTCCGTTTGTAAGGCCCATTCACAAAAACGGCCAAACATGTGTCAAATAGTTTCTCATGAACTACCGATGCTCAAAATTTGATCAAATTTTGAGAGTTCGGGTTCCTGCACTCCCCTTGTCAGAAGTTTTACCAAATAGAATTGTAATTGCATATAAGAAAAATAGAGTGTAGATTTAGAGTAATTACACCATTGAAGGGTTTAAAGGGTTGCAGAAATGTATTTCAGAAACGGTGAAAGTTTGTTGCGTGGAGCCTTGATCCTGCCCAGGAAAAAATTCCACTTAGCGAAAGTTATACTTAGGAAATTGCGGTCAGAGAGTATAGGAGGTTTCACTGTGCTGAAAAAAAATTCCACTTGGCCAGATTTTTTTGAGGTAGTCTTCTTACCTGGTGTAAAAATTATATTTTGTGACTACGCCATTTAGCTCTTTTTGGAGGTAGCCATGAGACTAAAAGGGATTGAGGAGAGCTTAGTACAACTTTGATGTCTTCAGGAGAGCCAGGTACTGAATAAAAAAAAAAAGAAAATCCGTTGATGTTTAGGAATATAAATGAGCTTTGTGGTACAGTGTTCAAGAATATGTAACATGAAGCAGTAAAGCAGTTTCGGAAAGAAGATGGTTATTGTTCACAAAACTAAACAAAACAGGTATCTTAGCTTTAAAACCCCAATATTTCATTTCATACATATTCACATAAAAATCACATATGTAGTCACACATATTCAATGTCCAGAGGCATCAGATAGGCCTGTGCGATGTTCGATGCATCGATCGAAGTTTCAATGTTTTCCTGCCATTGAATGGATTCGATGCTATTGATGATTTCAATCGATGCATTAAAACTCATTACGTATCGATATTTTGACTAAAAACAGACCTAAGAGCCGTTTTTTCCTCTTAAACCATCTCAAAAGAAAGAAGTAGTATCATAATTTCCAGTGATCGATTGTGAGTACCGAAGGTTTCGGTAAGTGTGACTAATACTATGACTCACATTTCGTTCCTACTGAACCACTTCGGTACTCCTAACTGAAGTTCCATACTCACAACTGAAAACTTCAGTTACTGGAACCAGACACCTTCGGTGTTCAATATGATCCAAAGTTTTTTTCTCCGTGAATTACATTTCAAAAAAACATTTTTAGAAATCGCTTTCTTGGCAGTCTTTGACTTGGGAAATTGTTAACTCAAGAAATGTCTCAGTTACTTGAGAGGAAGCAAAGGATAATATATTACAATTATACTCACCATCCTCATCAGTACTACATAGAAAAGCGCTGGAATAAGGACCGCTGCCCATTTTTGTAAAAGCTAACACCTGAATACTATAGTTTGTGAATTTCCGTAGCCCCGACAGCACTATTGTGAGAGCAGTCGTCTTTCTTGTGTCCAACTGATCCACTCCTGTCATTCAAAAATTTAAAACTTTATGAAACACAAATAAAAATAAAAGTTATGCCCTCTAATCTAATCTAATCATTTTTATTTAAAATATACTAAAATATCTACTTGAACATGCCTTGTATGCTGTATCTGAGATTACAGGATAATATGTAATAGAGCTTAATGACTTGATGATTTGTAAGTATACTACCCCGTATGTTCTTTGTTTCAATTTTTGACCTACAATGTACCTACATATGTTTTTCTTGTTTCTTGACTTGTATTATAGCTCTTTGTAATAGTGCTCCTAGGTACAAAACTTAAATAAATAAAAAATAAATAAATAAATAAATAAATAAATAAATAAATAAATAAATAAAATTCTTGGAAACATTGTTGATACCCCTGACATCAGTAGTAGAGTCTGCTTTAGGGTTCAGGGTCATCCTCTTATAGGCCTATCCTCCACCTTTCTGACACGCTGTACTAATAATTTCTAGGGTCATAAATAAATTATAAACCATCTTTCTGCTACCGCCAATAAATTAAATTATATTGATTTATTTTTTCTCCCAACCCTATTTCTTTCAAAAGCATCTCCTGCAATAGGTTCCTGTGATTTAATTAGTCTGCATCTCTCCACTAACATACTATGTTTCCTTCTAAAACAATTTTTTTTAAATTTTTCAAATAATTAAATTGTTCTATTCCTCTTACTTAAATTTTTTATACAATGTTGATTAATTTTAGGAATCATGTCGCCATATTTCTTGTCACCATTTTTTGTAACTTATTTATTTTTTTTTTTTTTGTAATCTTGCAATTTTATACTGGGCTTTACTCGTTTACTTTGAATAAATAGATAAATGAATAAATAAATAATGAGAGAAAAAGATGACTCGGACCTTGATCTTGAGAATCGTAAACAATTTTGTAACCTTGGATAAGACCATTACTGAGCGACAATGGAGGTGGCTGCCAACTAACTTGCAAGGACTGCGAGCTGAGGGCAGCACAGCGAATGTCTTCCGGCGGTGCACTCGGAGCTGGAAATATAAACACAGTGTCATTGACACAAAACTAATTTTAAAAAGGAGGGTAAAGGACTTGAGATCTTTTTAAAACCTCAATTGATTCAAAACAAGAACAAAATAAATCCGTACTCAATGGTTATTTTATAACAAAAAAAATAAATTACCTAACCAGTACAGATTCATATTAAGGACAATTCTACAGTGACAGGACTTTTCGCCGACGCTAAAAAAGTCATAGAAATTGCATCATAAATATATCTAAAGCTACCAAATGAATAAAAATTTCCGTTTCAGGCGTTTATTTTAGCAAGTCCAACAATAATATTAGACAGTAAATGGTTTGTTTTTATTTAAACTTGAAAGTTTTAAGGACACAATTTCTATGACAATTATTGGTATGAACAAAAAGTCCTTTTACCATGGAATTACCCTTAATTTCTATTTTTTTTTCAATGAAGTAGCAAGATGTGTTCAAGTGAAGAGAAAATTTATGTTGTAATAATCTATATAAAATTTTCTGAGGCAGTTTAAAAGGCAGAAAATCTTTGAGCCTTATTAAACATGGAAGTCATCAATGCCAGTTTAACCTTTTCACTGCGGAATTTTTTTGAATCCCAAGTTGCAGGGACGAGTATACTCGTCCAACGCAGTGAAAAGGTTAACTCTGCCAGGGAACTCAGAGCCCTCGAACAACCCCTCTGAACTCTGCCCTTCGTCAGAGTTTTATTTGGTCTCCTTCCACATTTTTCTTAAATAAAACGCAAAAAAAAAAAAAAAAATAATTGATTTCTAGTTCGAAAAAAAAAAAACCAAGAAGTAGTAGCGGTTGCTAAGTCCAACAGCACAAACTATTTTTTAGCTATACAGTAAAACTCCGATATAACGTCGATTTTCGCCGGTCCCGGCAGAATTGCCATACTTTCCATGTAAAAAAATCCGTAATAATGTTGCAGATTCTCGGAATAACGTCCTTTTTTTGCCTGGCTGGAGGAAAAAAAAGTACCAAAATTTTGTCGGAATCGCGTCAACATTCGACGGTCAACCGCAAGGATAATTCCGGGCCCACCCCAACTTGTCGCGCTGCGTGTAGGTAGCAAATTCATGAATGAGTGTGACCTTCCCCCCTCCTCTACCCGCGCCGCACTTGCGCACGCCCTCCTTGAAATGAGGAGTGGCTGTTTCGAATTGACTCGAGTCAGCGGTCTTTTGTGAGAAGTTTTATGACCCCTATTCTGCGGCACCAGGCGGGTGGGCAGAGGCAGAGGGAAAGGATGGTGGAGCACGAGAATCGCTAGAATCCCGGGAGGGAGATAACATTCTTTTCTTATCTTTTTCCGAATCACTTGTTTCTTCACCGTTATCGCTGGATGTACTTAAGCGGCTTCTTTGTCAGACGGGTGGCGATTCCCAGATTTTTAACGCTTGCGCAAAATTAGAAGCGCACATTGTAGAATCCATTCTAAAAATGTCCAAGAAGCAAAGTACCCTCGATTCATTTGTTGTAAAAGATAAATAAACAGTTGTTTTTGTTCCACCTCTCTGGTCTTATTTACGAAAGAATACTCCTTTAACCCAGTTGTGGTGGGGGGGGGGGGGATAACACGATTTTCAACATTCGGCACTTATTTCGCGTTTCTAGCCGCATTTTTTTACGTTTTTTGATATAACGTCGATCTCGAAATAACGTCGATTTCCGCCGGTCCCTTGAAAAACTTTATATCGAAGTTTTACTGTACTGATATTTCATTCCGAACAACTAAGAGAAAACAAAATGTGTTAGAACAAGAGCAAGTTAGGAATTTAAACATTTTAAAATAAATAAAAAATTACCATCTTCTAATGTCAAAGCAGTGATGATTTCTGAAAGTGGACCTTGCCCGACTGAATTATAAGCCTGAACCACAATAGAGTATCTTGTATATTTTGAAAGATCAGAAAAAATATGTTCTCCGCTGCCTTTGTCACCATCTCCAAGGACCTCAGTCATATTGTAGCCAGTCAATCCTGAGCTGAAAATGGATTTTAATCAAAGTTTTAGAACAAAACCATAAGGTGGAAGCAAATACTAAAAAAGCAACAATGAATTTTAGAAGGAAGCATGTTATATTACAGATTGCATTCAAAATTTGAACATGAGGTGGAACGTCTACATATTTAACAGAGACCCAGCACACCGTATGCTTCCCGTGTTTGAAAAGTGAAGCAAGTTTAGTGGGCACAAGTGGGCACAGTTTTGTTCGGGACTCACCGGCTGCAACGATAAACAGTCGCCTACTGTTGAGTAGTGAGCTCGACAAAATGCTGTGATTGGTCCGCCGTCCCGGAAACGGAAACAGGTTTTGCTTGGCAAATGCAAACCACCCGCTCATCAGTCAACAGTAGGCAACTGTTGGCTGTTGTTTCGATGAGTTCCGACCAAAATTGAGCTGGAAAAGTGGACACCTGTCGCAAGCATTGGGCTGGGTCTCTATTTGTCTCTGATATTTAAGTATGAAAATGACTAATGCATGGATAGTAAAAATTCAGTTTTTTCACACGCTTGACTGATGTGAGGGAATGATACACTAAAGTACAAGCAATTAAGTGACAAGGCTACAAATAGGTACCCAAATTCACATTTCTTTCCACAATAGGTATCTAAACAAATCATTTTTCTGACTCTTCCCGACCAAGTGCCCCAGACCCATTGAAAAATCTATAATCCATGGATCCATATAATCCAAGTTTTGTCAAATTTTATGAGAAGTATTTTATTTCATACGTTTTTGGACCTACAAAAAGCTTGCAAACGCTGCGGCTTCTTCCTTCCTGCATAAAGCTGTCTAATATTAAGTTTAATATTAAGCTGCTTATTTTTATGTTGTCATACATATCATTTTCCTTCCTGCTTTTCAAGACTGGAGTGTCTGTTTGAAAAATGAAAGGGAAACTTACTTTGATTCTTTAAAACCAACATTATAACCAATGATCTCTCCATGCCTAAAATCTGGATGAGGAGGTGACCAGGTTACGAGCAGCTCGGTGGGGGAGAGGGCTCGCACAGAAACTGCGAGAGGTGGTCCAGCCGGTCTTTGAGATTCTGTTGTAATTGGTATTTCATTGCTGGGACTGCTTTGACCAGCAGATCCTTCTGATATCACTCTGAAGAGATACTTTGTGGCTGGCCGTAGATCATCAATGAGAGCGTCTCTTCGCAGAGAATTAACTTCAAGTTTCTTCCAGTTATCTGAAAAAAAATTGAGGATAAATAAAAAAAAATTTATGAGTCTTTTTATTTTTTTGGAGAGCTTACAAATACACATACTCTCACAAAAGTCAGACATTGTCTTCGAAGAAAGCAAAAACGACTCTTTACGGTTTTTTCTATCATTTTTCGGTTTTATTTTATCAGCAACTTTTGGTGCTATCCGCTGCATAGCTATGCCACATTTAGGGCTGTGCGAATATTCGAAGAGGTCGAATATTTTTTTCAATAATCGGTATTGAATAATTCCATGATAATCAAGATGATCGAATATGTTGGCTTCAACATCAAAATATCATTTTTTTTGAAAGAGCAACGCAAGTATGGGATCGCGTAAGGAAAAATGCAAAATTGGTCCGAGCGAAAGATGAGCGCGAGAGGGACCGGCACGGGGAGGCGCCGTAAAGATCAGAGCAGCGCGGCCAACGAACACATGAGCGCGGCATTGGCATTCTATTCTTTAGGCTCAGCTTGCCGAAGTGTGAACCTCAAGAAGCTAACTCTTCGCTGCAAGGAGTTGCAGACTCCCAACTGGTAAGCGGCGCTAGTCCTCATTTTTATCAGCAATTGCGGCGTTGCCAACTTTTTCCTCAGAAAATTCTGTCGTGTCTACCTACGTTCAAACTATACGCGATGCACCAAGGTTTTACAAGAATATAAAGGGAATAAGAAATTCATAATTGTTTGAGTTGCTTTGGCGTCCTAATTTTAAACTATTTAACTGTTTCCGTTTTTCCTTTCTTACGAGTACTTCTCCGAGAAACGCCGCAACCGTGCGGGATTATTTTCTTTTTTCATAACTCAACAATAAAGTTTTATTTTGTTCGGCATTTTATTTTTATTTATTCCTAATGATAGTTCCTCTAAACAAGTGAAAATTAAATAAACTTTAAAGCTTGGAATGGTCAATGTGATCAAGATTACAGTGAATGCATTTATTGATGGAAAAATTCAGTAATTTTATGAGTGCACTAGGAGGCAACATTTGTGAGAAAAAAGCTGTATTTCGTTGAAAATATTCGATATTCGATTCGTATTCAATTTTTTTTGAAAATATTCGTTTGAATTCTATTTGACCTCAAAAAACCATAATCGCACAGCCCTACCATAAATTGAATTTTTTAAATTTCCATTTTAAACAAAATTAAATCATTCAATTTTGAGAACTCTTAGGGCCCCATTCACACAAAGCGTTTTCGGACAGTTAGTTACTGGCAACTTGAGAGAAAACTTGCAATAGATGATTTATTATTCATTGAAATAGAAAAAAAGACCTAAAGAAACCCTTGTTAACCTTCTTCTTTTTCCACAGAAGCAATTAAATTTGCTTTTTCCAAATTTAATTACCTACCCTTATAAATTGAAGCGGTTAATGCTTGATAAGGCTCCATGTGAACAAAGCCTAGAACCGATATTATCAAGATTGATACTAGTATCGGTATAAGTATCAACACTGGTATCAGTACAAGTATCAATACTGGTATTAGTGCAAATATCGATGCTGGTATCGGTACAAGTATCGATGCTGGTATCAGTACAAGTATCCATGCTGGTATCAGTACAAGTATCCATGCTGGTATCAGTACAAGTATCCATGCTGGTATCGGTAAAGGTATGAATAAAATAAAAAAAACATTTTGCATGAGAAAAGAAAACAGTGTGCCCTTTGGATGCAGTTCAAAATTCAATATGTACTTACTTTCTCCTGCTCGCTTGTACTGAACAACAAATGTTGTCACTTCTCCGTCCTCACTAACATGCTCCCACTGTAAGTTTACAGCTTGGCTTGTAACCTTCACAGCTTGAACATTACTTGGACTTTTGGGAGGCTCTGAAAAAAAAAAAAAAAAAAAAAAAAACATTTTCAGTCACTGGTCTCTTTTTTCTTTCCTATTCGAAATGCAATGAAAACAAAAGAAGGATGTAGCAGCAAAATCATTTAACTAAATTCTAGCAGCCAGCACTTCATTGTTGCTCGAATCGATTCCAAAGAAAATGATTGCTTGATAGCTTATTGCTATCACAATTATTGCTTATTATTGCTTGAAACCTGCCCAGCACCGTCTATTTGTGCCGATTTATCAGCAGCTTTGTTAAGGGACAAGGTTAAATTATTACAGTTTCATTATTTCCTGACAGTAAACATGATGATTTGAATGAAAAGCCAGTGAAGATATGTAAGGCGATAATCAAGACAACTGATACAATTGGGACAAACAATTTGGCATGACCATAATTGGGACATGGACCATTTTTTCGAGTTTTATTAATAATTTTTTTCCCTGCTTGATTACTCAAACTTTCTTTTTTGTAGGAAAACTTGCAGGTATTTGAGAGGGCCAAGTGCAGACAGATCCTAGATTTGATAAAAATTAACATTTTTACAGGTATTTTACAGAATTTATTTCTTCAGGGTTGGGGTTAATTGGGACATCTACCTTAGGTAGGTTTTGTCAAAACACTTCACATAATGTAGCACAAGTGAAAGTGGGATCTACAATGGGTGTGCAGTTGAAAAGCGCAGAAAATGAAGGAAAGTTACCTTGAACAAGCAGCTGCACAAGCTGCTGATCATTTCCGTATAAATTACTTGCTTGACAATAATAATGCCCTGTATCAGTGACGTCTACATTTTTTACATGTAAACTCGCTACAACTCCTTCTTCTGTCACCTCCTGACGAACAACCACCCTAAAGGCAAGATGAAAACATAGTACATAGATAAGTACAAACAGTGGAGAGAAAATAATTTGCGGTCAGTTTCAGAAACCCACACGAAGAAAATTAGTGCTAAACTTTTCCGCTTTATGGTTAATCAAGGCCTCTTCAGACACTAAAACTGGTTCCTCAAAGTAGCTCAAAAGTGAGCATTGGGTGATTGGTTTGCACTATCCACCAACATAGTTTGGCGGCTTTTAAACCTTTGACCATCATCCATGACATCGGGGATCATTATATTAATCATAGCATAGGTTTATTTCCTCTCAAAATACACAGTAGGGGTGTTCGATTAGTTAAATAATCGATTAATCAATATCAGTCTTATTGTAATTTTACCAATCAATAGTGACAAGTAATCAAAACCACACAATAGATTAATCAATTATTAATTGTAGGATTTTTGAGAAACAATTAAACGATTAATAATTGATGGATTTGAGCCGACTGATTAATTAATCAATAAAAGTTTAAATTTTCGGGCAAATTCCCCCTCCAACGGCAATCCATAGGTCCTAAAATGGCTAGGTTTGGCTAAACAATTAGATACAGTAAAAGGGACCACATTTTGGGCCACAGTATGCTAATTTTGGTAAGAAAATGATGACCCCGTCAGAAATAAATTCCAATAATTTTGTCGGCTCTATGTCTGCTGTTTACTATTGCAACAAGCCACAGGGTGGCATCATAAAGTCCTCTTGTGAGTAAGGAGGAATGAAAGAGATAAGCGATGACTGACCGATAATCTGATAAACTGTTCATTTTCGTCTGTTCGCCGCTTCTCTGCCAGACAACATTGATAGGTTTGTCTCCTTTTACTTTGCATTGTAGTAAAGCATTGTCGGCTTTTTTCACAGTTTTGTGCTGAGATGATTCCAAAAAGTAAGGCGGGGCTGTAAGGAAGAAATAAAGTTGACTTGAAAATACAATTATCTATTAATAAAAATCACTATTCAACTTTCTCAATGCTTTCTCCAAATTTAGGAAAGGGAGAAAGTAGTAAGAAATGTCTCTGGGTGAGTGCTAATGATGACAAAAAGATTATTGCATATCCTGATCTACTTTTGAAAAATGCTTTGATATGCTGACTAAACAATTGTCACAGGAGTTACCCAATGAATGTATGGACTATGGCAATGAATGGAATAGGAGACACAAATGAAGAGGTTAAGAAAAATGGGGCTTAGGTGAGCTCTCTACACCCTCCCCCACAGTTTGAAAATTCTCTACTTACAATTCACTTTGAGCTGGATAACTTTTCCAAGAGGAGAGCCGATGCCGTTGGTTGCTTGGCAAAGATAGAACCCTTCCTGGTCTTCTTTGACATTTTGAAGCAGCAATGAGCCGTTGGTAAGAAGCTTGACAAACATTCCATCTTTGATAACTTCATATTCTCCAGATTTACTACCTGTTTCAACGAAAGGAGTTTCATTAGTTTTCATCAGGTGCACCTTGAGAAATGCTACTTTGATTAAGATTGACCAGGAACATTGAAACAGGTTGGTTGGCAGTGACCAGAGATAGTTTAATTATTATTTAATTTTTGTATGCATGAAACACAATGGAACACAACGGAAACGATGGAAAAGGAGGAAAAGACCAATGAATGAAAAGTCCTATGACTGCATAAGAAATAAATTTGCTGAAGACCGCTATCAAAATCTCGTGAAATGTAAACAAAAAATAACAGTCCAATATGAATTTCCACTGCTTACAAACCAAATTGAACCTGGAAAAGAGTTAACAAAACTAGACAGCCAAAAATAATTACCAGTGGCTCTTTTCCAAATAGTTGTAGGATGAGGAACACCTTGCGCTTGGCAGTTTAATAAGGCTGGTTGATTTCTCAAGACACTAACATCGAGCGGCTCAACTGACCACTTGGGAGGAACTGAAGAACAGATAAATTAAAAGTTTATTAGATAGTAAGTAAATTTTTATTTATTGTTTTCTTTTTTTCAAAGACAACTGCTTCAATGCTTCAAACAAAATAAGACAGCTTCTTTCAACTGCAGTTAAATCACCGTAAATGTTTCCATTTATAATCAGTGACATAATGAGTAAAAGTTGGCACTCATACAAATAAAGATGGCATTTGAAACAAAATTTTGAGCAATGATGTGCCAATCGCAAAATATTTGGGGGGGGGGAACTTTCAAAAGGGTTACCGATGAGACAAGTTGCAATAAATTTTAATTTAGCCTAGGTCAACTCTGGACCTTTGTGCCTAAACCTAACTGATCTAATATCTTTTCCTTTCTTCCAATGAAAGCAACTGTATTCTGAGTAAGAAATGATTGATAAAATAAATTGTATCTAAGAGAAGAAGGAGAAGTCTTGAGACCAATTTTTTAAAACTCATCGTATTGTTGAAGTAAAAAGAAAGTAAACAAAATAAAGTACATATTTAGGTGCAGAAATGCTCCATTAAAATAATCTGAGGCAAATATAATTTCAGTAAAATTGGAAATGTAATTCCAGAATGACAACAAAACTATATTCAAGGATTGAAAATTGATAAAAGTAGCCACAAAATGACAAAATACAAAACCACGCTTCATAAAAATGACAATTTTATCCATTGACTCTTGAGCTAATCAAAAATTCTAACGGTCAGAGATCTATTCTAAGATCTAACAGTGAAAGACTAACAATACTGCGAAAGCAATCTATTCTGTGAATTTTCAATATTATTGCTAATTTACTACAGATTGAAAAAAAAGCTGTGAAAAAGTGTAACATTGAACAGTTTGTAATTTAGGAGAAAAAAGAAGGGAATAAAAACCGAGTAGAGCAAGTTCAACTAGTGGAGGCTAGTTCAAAGTGGCAATAACGTGTTCTCTCCATCTAAACATATGAAAAATAATCGATATTTAGGAGGTACAATTGCATCCCCAAGATATTGATACTTTTGCATAGGTTTAAATAGAAAAAAGCATGGTTGCCAGATTGTACGAGTCGCCACTGAGTTCAACTTAAAATCTTGAAAAGTCTTTCTGGCTGAGGAAAAAATGTGAATGTCATTGAGTTTTTTACAAAATTATGTGAATTTTCAAAAGTATCAGTTTTCAAACAAAAATTCTCATGACATACCGAAGAGAAAAATGCCACAAGTAAACCACTATTCATATGAAAATGGAGACTGACATTTTTTTTTTCTTCGTTTGAGGGTCCAGTAACTCTTTAAATTTACGTTAAAAAAAACAAGCATTTTGGATTCAGTTATGGACATGGACATGAATGAGAAAACCTAATTAATTGAGGTGTCAACTTAATAAATACTTTAGAATACAACACGTCTATAAGCATGGATACATTGAAATGATTCTCAGAAAAATACAGGTCTTATTTGAAAAAATACACTTTTTTATCCCTTCTTTTTCCTTATTACCAATAATTTCTTCTAGAAAAAAAAAAGATTAACACTGATGATTAGAAATCTAAAAGTACAAAGAAAAAGAGACTGTGAAATAAAGGGATAAAACAAACATGCACAGTTAAAATGATAAACACAGGGATAGATTGGAAACAGAGGAGCAAAAAATAAATCAATAAATAAATGGATAAATAAATGGATAAATAAATAAATAGATAAAAAGGTAAATAAATAAATAAATGAATAAATAAATGAAGGAACAAAGGACAATCAATGGTGAAAAGTGCCGATACAAAAATTTACCTTGTGGTGGGGAAATAAAAGGGTCCGTGGGTGCATTCTTATAATCTTTGATAAATATAATTGGTATTTTTGTGGTGCCAAAGCTTCTGAACATCAACTAGATATATGTCTCTAATTTTCAGCGATGTCTTTTTTTAACATAATATTGTTACCTTTCACCTGAAGATTTGCCGAATATCGGACTTGAGAAGCTGGATTTGAAGCAACGCAAGTGTAATCACCGGAGTGAGCGGAGGATAAATGGGGGATACTAAGTAAACTGGAAAAAGAATCAAGGGTGGATATATTTATGCCCAACTGGGCTGGTAGCGGTAATCCATCTTTGAGCCACGATATCGTTATTGGAGGATCTCCGTGACTCACACCACAAACGATTCGAGTTCTCATTCCTTCTGCAAGTCCATCCGATGGGATAGAGAAAGGCTCAATAAGAGGAGGAACTGGAAGAAGAATAAGAGAGAGAGAGAGAATAAGAACAAAAATCAAGAGAGAGGAAAATTTGATGATCATTAACACTTTTTACCATTCACTACTAATCGTTGCGTATGATGAACTTCGGCGGCGGGATTTCGCGCGTTACAAGTATAATTCCCATTGTGCTCCGGGGAGAGGTGTTCGATAACAAGGATAATTGTGAAGGCATCCATTTTATTAACAGAAATGTGATGCCTTGGATCCAGTGGCTGCCCATCTTTATACCAAACCATTTCCAATGGCAGATCTCCCATTGTTACGGAGCAAGTTAACGTTACTCGCTCACCAAGGTGTGAAATTCTTTCCGGAACTATTGGAGCTAATTTTGGAGGAACTGAAAGTCATAAGAAAACTTGTTTATACAGCATACAGAATGACCCTAGTTAATGATTAAAAAAAGGATGTAAGTACTTACTTATTGGGTTTCAGTTGAACTGTTTCTTTCCTTTATAAATAACTTCATTAAATCTGTGGCCATTAAGAGAAAATCTTATTTAAAAATCCAATAAGTTCATTTTGTTTTCTATGTGCACACGTTCTTTTTGTAACTGATAGAAACCTAACCTTGAAAAAATACTTTACTTCTTATAACAACTTTTAGCTGAGCAGGAATGAAGAAGTCTAAGAACTGGAGACAACTTGGAAATTGAAATTTTAATTTTCAAGGGTCATCAAATACTTAGACCCTACGAGCAGTTTCGTCCACAAAAATAGGACTGCAATAGGTTTTTTTTTCCTCTTTTTCCTTCGCCCATGTAGCATTTTTGAATCTAAATGTAGCAATTCATGGCAACAAAGTTGCAATAAAATGGCAATTTTTTAATAACAGGGACAATTCTTCATAAAAAAAAAAAAAAAAAAAAAAATAGGTACAAAAATACAGGGTGTTTCTAAAACTTATGTCATCCTTTCTACCACGTATTTTTGAGGTCAAAATAAGAATTTTTTTTCCTATAAACATGTGTCCGAATTGAGCTACAGCCCCCCAAAGTTTTAAAAAATTGTTGGTTTTTTTGGAATATCGACCATGTAGTTATGAACCAAATGCCATGAAAATTGGTGTGCCGAGGTAATTTTACGTGTAGAATCCATTAATGACCTCGAGAAATTCATAAATGAGGTCTGACTGTACTTTTCAGGCAATCTTATACTTCAACGACACAAATTTTATGTTACGGATTAGAAATTTAAAAAATGAAAAATGACATCAGATAGGAAAAACTCTTAAATAGATATTTGGTCCCCTTTGTTTTAGTTGATATGACACGTATTAAGCGAGATAATCGCTGCACAAGGTGGACAAGTCAGCGCTTTTACTATAGCGGGCGGCCCGAAGTAGCAGCGGAGTGGCGGGTTGCATACTTACAGCCGCTCTTCATGGTAAAAGCGCTGACTTTTCCACCTTGTGCAGCGATTATCTCGCTTAATACGTGTCATATCGACCAAAACAAAGAGGACCAAATATCTATTTAAGAGTTTTTCCCATCTGATTTCATTTTCCATTTTTCAAATTTCCAATCCGTAACATAAAATTTGTGTCATTGAAGGTATAAGATTGCCTGAAAGTACAGTCAGACCTCATTTATGAATTTCTCGAGGTCATTAATGGATTCTACACGTAAAATTACCTCGGGACACCAATTTTCATGGCATTTGGTTCATAATTATGGTCATATTCCAAAAAAACAAACAATTTTTTAAAACTTTGAGGGGCTGTAGCTCAAAAGGGGGGCATTTTCGGACACATGTTTATAAGAAAAGAAGTCTTATTTTGACCTCAAAACTACGTGGTAGAAAGGACTTAAGTTTTAGAAACACCCTGTATATTTCCAATAAAGTTGCAACTTTTGACACAGACATATGGGCATAGGTGGAAGTGGCACATACACAAAAAGTAGAGCAGAAAAAAAAGCCATCTCCGAAAAGTTTCAATTTTTTTTTTTTGCCATTTTGTTACAACTTTTACGCCATATATTTGCAACTTTATGGTCAGATGATAAAATTGCACATATTTGACGACTTTTTTTTGATAAATTGCAATCCATGCTACATGGGAGGGTGCATTTTAGAAACTTTCCTTGAGATCTATTTCACTTAGTTTGATTTGAAAAGTACACAAGCCGAGAAGGGAGAGAAAAATTGCAATTCAGAGAAACACACAATAAATTGATAATTCTTGAGAAATCATGAGTATAGTTCAAAGTCAGTACCTAACGAGCTACCATGAAATTTCTCCTTGAGACTTATCTCGATTGGAAAACCGGATGTTTTGGAAAGGTCTCTGCCCCTGTGTCTCCAAATCAATCTTACTTTCGTAATCTTGTAATTTCTTCAAACATATTGCAGTGCCTACCGATCATTTTTTAGGGTAAAATAATTATCTTAATTTCTGCCACAGAGCTTATTGGATCATAACAGATCACTTGAAATGGGGGAGGGAGGAGAAGGCTCCCAACATTATTCTCTTACAACGTAACTCATAATTAAAAATTAAGTCCTACAGGTAGGGAAGGTGGAAGTTATTGTTTCAGTAGGTATTCTCAGGCAAAGTAAGGCTTTCCCACCTATTTTCAAAAAATCCAACTTATCTGGCTCTGCCAAATATATCTGCTGGATATCAAATATGCCATGACGGAGACTGTGCTATGAACTGTGTAAACTCACAGGTACTCTTAAAAAGTCTGAGCACTCAAATACCAGTGAATAGCAATTGATATCATTCACAAAAACTTACTCAAGGGAATTTAACTACAGAATATAAAACAGTAGATACCAATAATAATCACTTCGCCACTTCTTTGACCCATCTGGCCCTGCTTGTTTCGAGCGCGGCACGTGTACACTCCAGCATCTAAACTCTTCTGAACTGAACTTATGGTCAAGACTCCTCCGGGGAGAATTTTTTGACGCAGGTCATCAGGTAATTCTCGACCTCCTGTGAGGAAAAGAATTTAAAAATGTATTCCAAGAGAATTAGTTAAACCATAGGACACCTAGTTAAAGAGTCTGCAATTACAAGCATTTAGCAAGTAATCTATTAATGTAATTCCACGGCAGCCGCATGGCGTGATCAAATAATCGGTCAATTTACCATTTCTCCTCCATGACACCACTTCAGCGGAACTTATCGATTACCTACCTGTTCATTTAAAAAATATCTGTAACAACTAACAATGCTTTTTTATCTTCTTCAGTCTAAGGTGTGCTTAAGGTGATTCTATGGCAAACTCCCGAAAATTTTAATCCGATAGATGGCGTCACTTGTCGCTGGCTCCGAAAAGAGCCGTTTTTTGACGGTTTTCGGCTGTTTTCTCTGAACACACGAATAAGAGACGAAAAATTGGAATGTCAGCACCCGCTTAATTTTTTGCTTGATTTTTTGAGCCATAAATGGGCCAAATTGGTTCTAAAATAAAGGTGAAAGTATGCAAAGAAAAAAGCCTGTGTAATTTGGAGTTGTATCAGTAAAGATTACAGGTGAAACAGAAACCTGTAATCTTTACTGATACAACTCCAAATAACACGTGATTTTTTCTTTGCATACTTTCGCCTTTATTTTAGAACCAATTTGGCCCGTTTATGGCTCAAAAAATCAAGCAAAAAATTAAGCAGGTGCTGACATTCCGATTTTTCGTCTCTTATTCGTCTGTTCAGAGAAATCAGCCGAAAACCGTCAAAAAACGGCTATTTTCGGAGCCAGCGACAAGTAACGCCATCTATCGGATTAAAATTTTCGGGAGTTTGCCAGAGAATCACCTTAAGACATCAACAAAGAAGGAACTACCTAGCTACTTGAGAGCTTATGGCTTCATTGAAATTTTCTTTGCCATAATTGCAGCTGATGTGCGCATACTTACATTGAATCTGTATCAAAACTATTTTTAATGAATAAAATGAACAGAGATCTCATTCCGACATTAAAGTTACACATGACAATCTACGGCAGTAATGTCTTTCAATAGATAAATAACTTGGAAACTTTCGAGTATTTCGAGTTTTGTTTACACTTTTGAAACGTTTGACATAACCTCAACTTTCGCACGTGTCATCATTCATCGATTGATGGCCAACGATTGCAAATACACGCAGCGGAAAATAAAGTTCCCGCCTTACTTTTTAATTGTACGCGCTTTACAAAATCGTTCTAGTACCTTTCTCCCAATGGATTTCATCAATTGGGTATCCTGCGACGGGGCATTTCAGTCTTAAAGTCTCCCCAGCCACAGCTGTAATTTTCGGCATGAGTCTCACGAAAGGAGGTCCTATGGACAAAGAATGCAAAAAAAAAAAGAAGATGTATGTACGAAAAGTAAAAACACTCGTTTCAAAATGATTATAAAAAATATATAAATAAATAAGAATGTACGAATTCGAATGTATGTGCACATTCTAGAGTAGAGGTAGCCCCTCTGAGCAAGGGCGTAAAATTACCTGCAAGTGTCGACAAATGGACAAAAATTAAATTTTTAACCCTACTCCCGCACTCCCGCCCTGCAGCGGATAAATTTGTCCTTCTCCTCCCCTGAACTTTTTTCTATAGAAGCCCTTGCTCCTGAGGGCTAGGTACCTCTGATTCGTTAGTTAGATTATTTCAAAATCTACGAAGAAAAATGAATTGTATAAATAGTACCGTCAGCGTCTTTGTACTAGGCACGGAAATAGATCGCGTTTATGCACCATGGACGTGCGTAACCAGGCTTAATAGTTTGGAAATTCTGAGAAATCTCCACAAGCAGATTCAAGTTATTGTCCTTCTCTCTCTTCTCCCATTAGATTGCATGTGTTAGCAAAGGATAGAAGAGGGGGCGAAAATCACGTGACTGCCCCTAATCTGTCCTTTTCTATCATACGCGTTCTAATGGGAGAAGAGAGAGAAGGATAGATTCCTGGATCCGCCAGTGGAAATCTCACGTAAGTAACTTGATTCCGGAAGAAATTCTGTAAACATTGCAAAAAACAATGAAACGTGGACGATTTTAAATTTTTAATAAATTCTTGAGTCTAAACTAACCATAAATGTTCAGCCGAGCCGCATGTTCAGCTTTGCCAGCGCGGTTCTCTACCATGCAGCTGTATTCGCCCCCGTCGTCTACTTCCACCTGACTGATATTCACGTGACTGATTACATCTCCATGGATAGTAACGTACTGGCCAATCACAAATCTGAAGAAAAGAAAGAAAGAAAAAAAGTATGATAACGGGTTCAGTTTGGATTTTTTTTTTTTTTTTTTTTTTTTTTTTTTTTTTTTTTTTCATTTTTCACAGCACGTGTGGGATCTATGAAAAAAGTTACATTTTGTAGCATACCGTGAGTTGGGGTGGTAGAAATCATTCAATGTACTGCGGCAAATGCAAAAAAAATTGACAGTCAAGAATGCGCACGGCGCGCTACCTTGCATTTGCGAGTATTTTGGTACTATCTATACGATACATAGGTACAAGTATACTTAATTGTATTATTTTCGAGTCTGTGTCTAGACGCTGATTTTTTTCACATCCTGCTCAAGTATTAATTCATTAAAAGGTCACAAAGTGACAAAGCATAGGATATTGTAGCGGCTATCAGTGGAGCAGCGTGCAATTTGGCAACGTTGCAGTTCGTCCATTTATACTCATAAAAAAGATAGAACTATTGGGTGTTCGGTGAACACCTTCACATTCGACCTTTTACATGGGTTTAAATGGGCACGTTACAATGTTGCCACATCGCACGCTACGCCGCGCCGCTGGTAGCTATATTTCGATTGGTGCTGAACAGCTCAAAATGAAAAAGGGGCTCAGTAATTTCCCCTGCATCTTACGCACGATTCAATTTTTTTTTTTTTTTATTTGGCAGAAATGATTTTCACGGGTCATTTAAATAATATATTGAGTGAAAAATTTCGTAAAATAAGGCTGTGTATACGAACTTTGACACTAGAAAGAGATATAGCTACACTCACGAGACGTGAGAGTGAGAGAGATAATTTGAAACGCTACGCGAGTTTTGTCACAGCTGACTTATAACCGATGAGTGCATGCTGATCGTTGACTTCTGTAAACGACGAACTAAAACCGTCTATTGGGATAGGCCTTCGTACATGCTCAAACTAGGATCGTCATCTTGGCATCGGTGAGCCGTAATCCTGCACCTCAAATCGGCAAGTGAGCCAACCGTTGCGTGTTTGGTTGATGTTCCGTTCGTCAACCGAGGGGGTGTGTTCGCCCCCTCGCAGTGGCGTAACGTGCAATTTGGCAACGTTGTATTTTGTCCATTGAAATCCATGTAAGAGGTCGAATGCAAAGGTTCACCGAACACCCAATACTTCGATCTTTTTCGTGGGTTTAAATGAACCCAGTACAACGTTGCCAAATCGCATCCATGAAAGTATTTAGTCCTCTTCCACCATCCATAAAAATATTGTTTAAAAATGCTGATTTAAATTCCTTTTTCGTAAATCTTAAAAATTTTCTCTTGGCTAAAGCCTTTTATTGTCTCCCTGAATTTTTTGAGAGCACTATGTCGTTTAGTCTAGTCTTGTCCATCCTTTATTCCTTGTACATCTACTTTATTCCCTGTATCATAGTTTATTATCTCTTGACCTGTACCATAGCTCCCTTAAGGGTGGCTCCTGAATTAATTTAATTAAATAAATAAATAAATAAATAAATAAATAAATAAATAAATAAATAAATTGCACGCTACGCCACTGCCTCCTCGATGAATGCGTTCGAACGGTCTTCTTGTGGAGAATTAATAGCACAGAACGCCTCCTTGAGCTCCATGACAGCCTAAAATCCAGCAGCCAACCAGAATCGGAACCTCGTATGGCGAGCCTCTTTAATATACACGGACTCTAGTTACGTAAAACTGCAGAGTTATTTGGCGATGGATGGTTTGTCATCTGTTCCCGAACCCAGTGGCGTACCGTGCTGACGTTGCGCCCCCCCGCGAGTTAGAATTTGGCGCCCCCTATACCACCACCAACCTTCTCCCACCCCTCCTCCCGGCCCCCCACCCCTCCTCCCACCCCTCCCCCACCCCTCCCCCACCCCTCCTCCAGCGCATTCTACCCCTCTCTGACACTATCCTTCCCCCCGTTTTACATCTGCACCCCCTTTCCTAGCCCCCTTAATTTTTACTAAATCATAACCATCTTCTCAAGCCATTCATATTTGTATAGTTTGCACTCTGCAGCCCAAGAAAGTAGGGAAATGTATTGAAAATATTATTTTGAGTCAACACTGCATCCGGAGACTCTGCGTAGAGAAACAATTGCACGAGGGCAATTGAAAAGAGAAAATTCGCTCGTTCTGGCCCTCGCCCGCCCCGTCCTTTTAAGCGCCTTTTAAAATTATGTTTGAGGATTGATAACTTGTTTCTACCCGTCGCATTGAAGTCGGAGTCCCCCCCTTCACCGTCGACCTGCTATTCAACAAAAACCTGACGAAAATCTGAATCCTTGCCCATCATTTTTCTACTTTTTCCTTTCCTCCACTTTTTTTTTTTTTTTTTTTTTTTTTAAATGTGAATATTCCATCAATTTTTCTTGGTGAAATTGCGCCCCTAGAGATGTTGCGCCCCCCCGCAGTTGCTGCTTCGCTACCCCCTATGTACGCCACTGCCCGAACCTACAGTCAACAAAACCAATAAACTAAACCCATAGGTGTTTTGGTCAGATTTGGTCAAGGTTATGTTTGAATTTTAGAAATGTCAGGTTGGCAATTCTCCAGTTTGCGGCAGTCAGCTCACCGATGCCATAATTTGACGATCCTACTTTGAGCGTGTTCGAAGGCCTGATGGTTTGTAAAAATGTTGAATTTAATTAAGAGACCTGTTGTTTTGGGGTAGCGGAAATCCATCCAAATGCCACGTAATATGAGGAGTTGGATTCCCTGTGGCGCTACATTTCAACGATACTGCTGGACCCGGCTGAAGCGTTTGTTCGATGAAATTGTATGTGAGCATTGGAGCAGCATCTGCAGATTGAAATAAGAACTAAAATAAATAGATGAACAAAGAACTTTAGTTATCAAAGAATCATTCTGGGTAAAATCATGAAAATGTTTGATTAAAACGTTTTACTTAAACCTTAAAAAAACCGAAGGTTTTCGCTCATCTAAATGGGGCTGTTGTACACTTTTTCTATAAACGATTTAATAGTCGATTCTGGTGTACAAACCTCCAAAACTAACGATGGCAGCACCAAAAACTTCCAAAATCCACTCCTAAACTCAAAAAACGCTTTTATTTGAGCGAGTATAATGGTAGCTGAGGTCAGTAATAATGGGAGATTCCCATCTAACAATGGAGCTGTTGCAAACTTTTGCTACAGGCTTATTAATAGTTGATCATGGAGTAATACCCTGTAAAAATAACGTTTAGCGCACTAAAAAATCACGAAATCCACTCCTAAACTCACAAAATGCTTTTAAACGCGAGACCGCGGCCGGGGCCGCGGTTTTCATTGGGGTTCCCTATCTTCAATCAGCGCCATCTACACGAGGTGTTCTCGCAACACCACACAAGAAGAAGAAGAAGCCTATAATTGCCATAAGAAAACCGCGGCCTCGGCCTCCATTACGGTCTCGTATTTAAAAGCATTTTGTGAGTTCAGGAGTGGATTTCGTAATTTTTTAGTGCGCTAATCGTTATTTTTACAGGGTAATACCGCATAATCAACCATTTATAATCCTGTAGCAAAAGTTTGCAACAGCTCCATACTGTGACTCCATCAAGAAGTGACCAATAAGAGACAACTTTTATTTGACACCGGTGTCACTAGATGTCACGGCACCATTCATCCGATGTGGATCATTACTCTGATGACTAATTACTCTGTGAATCAACCTTGTCCGCAAAGAGAGCGTGACGAAATTGAGATGGGAATCTCCCATTATTACTGCCCTATGTCACCATTACACTCGCGCAAATAAAATAAGCGTTTATTGAGTTCAAAAGTGGATTTCGGAAGTTTTTAGTGCTGCCATCTTTATTTCTGGAGGTTTATACACCAGAATCGACTATTAAATCGCTCATACCAAAAGTGTGCAACGCAGCCCCATTGCAAAATAGGGGATATATACTCTTCCATAATCTGGCAACCCAGTAAACACGGATGCCTCAATCGCCGTCGAAGATTTACAACATCCCCATATGTAATCTAATCCTCTAAACCACGCTTCACTTTGATTTTGGGTCCCTTTCGTTTAATACCGAAATGAGCATTTTAGACAGTATGACAACTCACAATACAACAAAGGGATGGGGTCGAGGGCCGAAGCCTCGCAAAATGACTTAGCAGTACCTACGTAAATGAGACCCTGGAATAATATATCGCTCCCTTGTTTGAGTTTCAAGTCGTTAGTAAACTGGTATATTTTGAGTTTTTAATAGTACACCAAGTCAGAAGTTCCCAAGTCCGGTTCATTTAATCGCACCAATCCAGAGAAAACAGCGTTTGTACGCGGTATTTCCTCGATTTCTCAGGAGATGGGGGGAAAAAAACTCCGTTCAATATACTTTGTTCTGTCTCGTTCATAATCACATTATTACCTACACTGAGAGAAATCACTTCAGTAAAAACAAGGAAACACGTATACTTGTGACAGTTTTCCTTGCGCGAAGTAAAGGATCTATTGCATAAGAAGGAGAATCACTGTCACAACAAGGAATATCTTACTTGTAGCAGCAGACACTTTCCTTGGGTTAAAGTAATTTCCCCTTAGTCAATAATTCACTGTGCAGTTTCTTTAACAAGAACGAATTTACATCTTAAGTTAAAGAAAGAATTCTCTCAGTGTATTATTATATCTACGAATCTTATTTGAATTTGCTCCATTTACGCGCGAAATCCGAAACATCCTCTTATCACGCGCACTAACCCGCATAAAATCGATCGTTAGTGGCATAACTATCAACCCCCCCCCCTCACTCTCGTTTTTCTTACGGTATGCTTTATGAGAAGGCCGGATGTAGAGATTTGAAACATCATTCCGTGAGCACCCCATTCGCTCTCAAGGATTAAGGGGAGGGGGGCTGATTCTTTTGAGCGATGTCATTTAATTCGTCAGAGGGACAGAGACAGTTGTAATCTTCCGCTTACTGCGTCCAATAGGGCACTTGATGTATTTTTATTTTTTAATTCAGAATATCAAAGTAGAGGTATAATAAGGAGACTCGTGTTTTTTTCTTTTTCCTTTAATTCAACAGGAACACAGAGAAAAATTGGTTTGAAAATGCGAAAAATTCAAACCATTTGAAACGGCCCGTGCGGCGGGAAACCATGGCGGGGCTTCAATTATTGCATCAGGCAGACCCCGTGCGCACTAGTCTACTGCGCAACGCAAAGACTTCGAATACTACCTGGATTTTAGAAGTCTTTGGCGCAACGCGCGACACGTATGTAAACATGAAGAACTCAGGAACCGGTTTTCAACCCTAAAATCTTAACACGGATCGAAATGAATGGCGGCTGGGTTGTTTACGTTGGCTGTTGCGCCGATCCCCTGCGCAGAGCTCTCGGCTGCACGGGGGCTGAATGATGCAATATCTACATTAGCCAATGAAAAACGTTTATTTCATCCTCGAACTTTAAGTCGCTTTTTCTCCGCGAAAAATTCACTTGTGAGCTGTTTTATGGACTCCACCGTTTTTCTCGTGGAAAAATCACCGGGATAAGTACGGAATATCGCGAATCCCAGGATCAGTCAAGTGCCTTATTCGATACAGATGCAATACTGTGGCGTGGCGGGCAATTTGGCAACGTTGAATTGTGCCCATTTAAACCCACGTAAAAGGGCGAATGCGAATGCGAAGATGTTTACCACACACCCAATAGTTCGATCTTTTTAATGGGTTTTAATGGACAAACTGCAACGTTGCGATCTCGCTACGCCACTGATGCAATATGACGGCAACGGCAAAGCAGAGTCAAAGGCGTATTGTGCAATTTGGCAACATTTCATCTTGTCCATTCGACCCTCTCAACACATCGCCCCCGAGTTATTTGATTTCGAAACTCAATCCCTCATTGACAGTAAAAGGTACTCCGATTCGTCAACATTCGCAAAATAATGTTTAATGCGAGCGCCTTCAATTACCGGGATAGGCAAAATGAACATCGCAGAGCACGAACATTTAACTACCCACTGAATTTGAGGGAGTTAAAACTTTGATTTCTTCTGGTAACCTGAATCTATGGTGGCAGTAGCGCAACGAGAGTTTCTTTATCTCTCTCTTTTCTTCATTAAGAAATGTATGTTAGGCAAGGATGGACAAGGGGATAATAGCCCCTCTTTCTGCCCTTTTCCTACTTATATATTCAAATGGAAAGTGTCAGAGATGGAAGAGATCCTGGTTGCGCCAATGCGCAATGTGTGGTGGTAAAAGTGCTAAATCCTCGAACTGTACGTTGAACTTTTTGTTTAGGATGCACACTATATTATGCCCGGTAAAATTCCTCGAATCCCAACTATATGCATGGGTTCATATGCGCGGACGCGTAAGACAACGTTGCCACATTTTGCAAAGCTATGTCAGCGGTCAGAATATTTAACGCCATGGGTTTTAAATGGGTAAAAGCGCTTGGTTTATAGATTGCGCGATCCATCACTACAAAAGTAAGCAAAAAGAAAAGCCATGAAGCAAGTATGTCCATTTCAAAATAACTGCATTGTAGCAACTGCGCAGCCAGGTTTTGCTCCGTGTCAATCGAATGATAGGATTGGTAGCCTGCTTTTCTGACGTGCCGGACAGTGGCGCGGCGTAGCGTCCAATTTAGCAACGTTGTAATATGTTCATTTGAACCCATGTAAAAGGTCGAATGCGAGGGTGTTCGCCAAACATCGAATAGTTTGAACTTATTAGTGGATTTAAATGGACACATTACAACGTTGCCAAATTGCACGGTACGCCACTGGTGCCGGATCGGGGAGTTGGGTGACTAAATAATGGGTCTGTTGCACTTTTTTTGCGGTAAGCGATTCAATAGTCGATTCTGGTGTAAACATCTCCAAAAATAACGATATGGCAGCACTAAAAACTTCCGAAATCCACTCCTAAATTCAATAAACGCTTTTATTTGCGCGAGCGTAAAGGTGGGCTAGGGGCAGTAATAATGTAACCCCATCAAGAAGTAACCGATAACAGACGACTTTTATTTGACACCGGTGTCACTAGGTGTCACGGTACCATTCATCGGATGCAGATCACTACTCTGATGACTAATCACTCTGAGAATTTTCCTTGTCAGCATAGAGAGAGTGACGAAATTAAGATAGGAATCTATTATTATTACTGCCCTATGCCACCATTACGCTCGCGCAAATAAAAGCGCTTAATTTGAGTTTAGGAGTGGATTTTGGAAGTTTTTAGTGCTGTCATCGTTATTTTTGGAGGTTTTTACACCAGAATTGACTATTAAATCGCTTTATAGCAAAAGTGTGCAACAGCCCCATTAGAAACAGTGAAATCAGTCTAGCAACAGAGTTGGTGCGTTTAAGATATGGCAGCATTGCCCTTTGAGAAAATGTAGTCAGTTGACCTTAAATCGTCGAATAATTAGATTTTATTGCGTTCCCAAACTCACCAAATAAAAATGTTTGCTCGCAACTCTGACCGAAACTATTCTTTATGTGATTTTCAATCCAAACAAAGAAAATTATCCTCAAAGAACTCTGACTTTGACCTTACTATATACGCACGGGAAGATTCAGTAAATGCATTTAACTGTAATAAAGAGGAACAGTTTTTTAAGCTGACGAGGACTCAATGAAAACTTTATTTTTTCGGCTGCATTAAATGAAAAATACTAAGTTTTACGTTCATTTCCGCTGGGATCTAACCTCTAAAGTTTTCAAGTTTGGTTACAGACTAGACATTCTCTGCGCTCAACTTTTCTTTTCCGCGAGTTTATTCTTTGCTTCCCGGACAAACTTCCCGGTAATGAGGAATTAAAAAGCGAGCGAAAGTGGCAGAAGATGAAAGTTATATGCTTGTTCTATAAAAAGTGAGTTAATTTATATTAATTATACAACGTCGGTGAAAGCAGAGAAAAATGTGGAGATGGCGCAGTTTGTATCTGTTGAAAATCTTAAATGATGCGGTGAAAAACTTGAAAAAATTGTGTAACCCTCTCTCTTAAAAAGGGACTGCGAAGAGTCAAAAAGCATGGTTCGAAGATGCATGTGGAAACTGGATACCTTGGAAAGGAGGGCTGACGGTGTTTTGCATTTTTTTTTTTTTTTTTTAATTCTCGTTCCTTAAATATTTTAACTTTCAGGTCTATTTTCTCATGTTGAACTTTTATCTACTCTGTGCCGCTTAGAGATCAGATGGGTCAGTACTAAAAATTATGTCAATCTATTTTCTTTCCTTCGAGAAATGAGGCCCTACGCAGTTGCGTATTTTGCGTAATAAATCCGCGCCTTGTATGTTGGACGAAGCTTTGTTGCTGTTTATAACTTTGCGACAGAAGGAGTGTTAATGTTATCTCAAAAGTTCTAATACCCGCGAGCTTCGAACAAAAGGTGCTTCATGAATTATATCATAGAATTCATTTTTCTTTTCGGCAACGTTGTAATTTTGAATAACGTCAATTGTCAAACTTTCACAAGTTTTTACAGACTTTCGCTGATCAATAATGCTGGCAGTCATGCTCGCGTTATAGTTTCAGAAACGTTACAACTAGAGGTAATCAAAATCGATTTGAAGCGGGTGGCGAGTTGAAGGTGAAGGTATATTAATGCGTTTTTCGAGTTAAAACGCACAGATGCGCTCAGCCAATTTTATGGTTCAAAATTATGCCCTCGTGAAAAAGGCTATAAAATGAAGTTTCGGATGGCTTGAACGCGGCGGTGATTCAGGATCCATAAGTTTTGAACGTGACTTCATTGCAAGTTGTTCAACGCGTTTGTAACTTGGAAGGGTGGGCACGTGAGAAGAAAAACACAGGACCTGTTTTTTTCAGTGTCGAACATAATAAACATGTTTATTTCACTAACATCCAAACCATTGAATGAACATCATTACTGATGAGCTTATAACATAATAAACATGTTTATTTTACTAACATCCAAACCATTGAATGGACATCATTACTGATGTGCTTATGGATGTGTTTCAGCCTTGTTGCATGCATTGAAGTGATAAAGACTCTTCACTAGCGGATCCAGTGGATTGTCTTTCTCTCTCTATGGCCATTTGATTGCGTGTGTTAGAAAAGGACAGAAGAGGGGGTGAAAGTCTCGTGACTGCCCCTTATCTGTCCTTTTCTAACACACGCGATCAAATGACCCGAGAGAGAGAAAGAAAAAATCCTGGATCCGCTAATGAGACTCTGACGCCATCTTCAGCGTTCAGTGCCAATGTCTACCCCCTGAAAGCTACTATTGGATTTATATAAAATTACAGGCTAAAAGTAATTAATAACGTGGCTTACGCAAACTTTTGCTGTGAGCATATGAATAGTCCAATCTCGTGTAAAAACCATCAGCAAAAATCACGAAAATCACACTAAAGAAGTCTAAAATTCAGTATTAAATTCACAAAACTGCTATGACGTATAATGATCGTAATGGCGGTTCAACGCATGTATAATCATGGGAGATTCCTGTCTAATTTGTCACTTTCTCTACGAAAACTTAGGGATAGCTGCCTCAAAGCAGATAGGAATCTCCCAAGATGCCTGCGTCTCTTTGCCATTAAGCCCGATTCTAAGTGTGAATTTAGTGATTTTTTAGTGTACTCATCGTCATTTTTACAGGTTTTTATGCGAGAATAAACTCTTCAATCCCCTGAGGCAAAAGTTTGCAAGAGCCCCATTAAGAAAACAGATAATCAGGTACTAGATAACAATATGAAGAATGTCCCTTAAAGCTTCCTTAAATATGCCTACTGAACCCTCGTGAGCCAAAGCTATTTTTGACCAAAGTTCAGTGGCGCAACGCGACGAGGTATCTGAAAAGATCCCAGAGGTTAGGTGCCTTTATTTTTAAAGTTTAAGAATTTAAGTACATCTTACTGAGTGGTCTAACATAAGACCATTTTCCATTATTTATCACCAATTATCGGATATTGGTGGCTATTTTTTGAAAAATTACAACTCCAAAAAAATGCAACAAATATGCAAATATGGTTATTTTTAATTTCTATAGTTTTTTGTCCATTTTTTGCCATTGAAATATGAAGAACTGAACCACACTATGATGATTAAAAGACGTGGATTTCCCTGAAAATCTGGGACCAAATAATGTTAGGTCCCGAGCGTAGACTTGCGTGCATCTTGCGTGCGGTTTCGACCAATTAGAGCGCTTACGCACGGCCACATAACCATACGTAAGTTACGCTCGGGACCTAAAATTATTTGGTCCCAGTTCCTGAACCGGCTTCTATCCATAACCTAGAAGTTTAATTCATAATATTGTTGTACAGAAAACAAAAAAATCGTCTGGAATGCCGGCTATATCAGTACCTTGAATGCAATGAAGTCCCAACATTCCGTTTAAAAGATAACATAGTCTAACGCAAAAAAAAAAACTTGAAATAAAATTGTTACAGGAGCTTCACAAGATTTTAAGTAAGTAGCTGGGTTTTCGAAACTTAAAAATGTTTTCAGATTTCAGTTGTATGAATACATCGTTCGATAGATTCAAAATAGTGGTGGTGGGGGAAAATGTCTAGAATCAGCTAATATGATCAGACTGAGCTTAAACTTGAGACCAAAGAGTAAACAAGAGTCGCAATTGAATGGAAGGCCTGCGTGGTCAACGTAGATAAGGGATCCGAACGCGGGCTGGCTTGGGCTGGCCTCTGATTGGCTGCAACTGGTGGAGCAAAAATGACTCGGGGTATAGGGAAAATAACACGGGATTTTCGTTCCGGGGCGTTTATCTCGAAACCGAAGCAAAATCGTATCTAAACAATTTATACGAGTCGATTCAGCAGAATTTTCCGAACAATTTGATAGGTCATAGGTGCCACTTTATTGCAAATTCGAAAAGACTGTTTCAGTTGAAAAGTACTCACAATAGTGAGTTACTCAAACACTGCTCGAACAAACGCCAAGCATGTAATCACACTATTGTCCGTACTTTTAAACTGAAACAGTCTTTTCGAATTTGCAATAAAGTGGCACTTATGACCTATCAAATTGTTCGAAAAAATCTGCTGAAGCGACTTGTATAAATTGTTTAGATACGATTTGGCTTCGGTTTCGAGATAAACGCCGCGGAACGAAAATCCCGTGTTATTTTCCCTATACCCCGAGTCATTTTTGCTCCACCCGTTGCAGCCAATCAGAGGCCAGCCCAAGCCAGCCCGCGTTCGGATCCCTTATCTACGTTGACCACGCAGGCCTTCCATTCAATTGCGACTCTTGTTTACTCTTTGCTTGAGACTCAACGAACGACAGCATAAGTCACATTTGATGCATCATAGGGAGCTCTTCCTGGTGCAACGGTTATTGTCGTCATGGTATTGCATCATTCGAAAATGAAGGCGCTTTATGAGCGCTTACCAATTGCATTCACTCGCGCTCTGTATCCAAAGTTTATTTGTGGCAGTTTTCGATGATTCTTGTGAACTATCACTAGAGCGAATAAAAGGAACAACATTGCAATAAAGGTAACATTAAATATAATGATGAAATTTATTCCTATGCAGTCTCATCAATGAAAAATAATTATTAATTTTTGAAACCATTAATCAAATAATATAATAACGTTCAACGTTCATGTTTATTGAAAGAAAGTGGGATGACAAATTATAGATTATCTTTTCTTCTCCATCTTTTCCAAGGATGAATTTATTTATAAATAAACAGATGTGACATCGAAAATTGTCTAGAAAAAAATTAGGCCAACAGCAAGCTCCAAGAATAGACGGATACTGCCACAAAAAACAAATCCCCCCCTTTTTTGAAAAGTCCAGGGTATTTCCCCAGTCTCAACCCCGTCACAGCTAACTCTTGGCCAAGCAAGGAAGTCAAAGCTCTAGTTCGAAGGTTTCATTCATCAAGGTGAAAATGTAAAGCCACTTACATGGGATCAACTCATGTTGAGTTTTACACCCTCTCTTTCTCCAATGCACGCTGAAAAACTTTAACTGCTTTTCATATCCCTGGTAAAAATGTTCCATGACCAATTTCACATGGAAATCGATTTCTATGGAAATTGCTCAAATTTCCATGGAGACCAAATATTTTTCGATGGAAACCACGCATATTTCCATGAAAGTGTGTCTCTGTGTTTTCCATGGAAACCGATGAAGTTACCATGGAAATATACTTGGTTTCTATGGAAATTTGATGTAATTTCTATGTAAAATTGGTCATGGAACATTTTTACCAGGGCAATAGGAAAGTTCAAAAGTCGACTCAAAACTTTTGTCGAAAAGTCTCAAAATGAAAACCTCACCAGTTTTTCTTTGCATTAATCATGTCTTCAAAGCTTTAGAAACTCTTTACCAGAGGCGGCTGAGTATCAGAACTCGAAGTATTCGTCATTATTTTGTCGGATTCGTTTGTCGAATAAAGCAAAAAAATCAATGGGGCTGTTGCGCACTTTTGCTATAAGCGATTTAATAGTCGATTCTGGTATAAAAACCTCCAAAAATAGAGACGACAGCATTGAAAACTTCCGAAATCCACTCCTAAACTCAATAAACGCGAAACTTTTATTTGCGCGAGCGCAGTGGTGGCTGAGGGCAGTAATAATGGGAGATTCCCATCTAACATGTAACCCCATCAAGAAGTGACCAATAATCAGATACGGCTTTTATGTGACACCAGTGTCAACAGTGGTGTCACAAGGTGTCACAGTACCTTCATCGGATGTGGATCACTACACGTACTCTGGTGACTAACTACTCTGTGAATGACGAGGATGCTCGTCAGCATAGAAAAACTGACGAAATTAAGATAGGAACAGGGCTGCCGTTTTGCGTATAATCAATGCTATTTTTCTATTCACCGATGATTCCACCGGTTGAGAAAATATTACACAGTTCAGTTCAGTGTATGACTGTAATGCACGAAAATACTCTGATCTGTAATCTTTCCTTAATCGGTGGAAACTCCGTTGATTAATTAAAATATCCGCAAGTTTTTTAAAGTCATCGACGATTCCACCGGTTGAGAAAAGATTACAGATGCGAGTATTTTAGTTTATTACATTCATGCACTGAACTGAACTGTGTAATCTTTTCTTAACCGGTAGAATCATCGGTGAATTGAAAAATAGCATTGATTATACGCAAAACGGCAGCCCTGGATAGGAATCTTCCGATACAACTGCCCTCAGCCACCATTACGCTCACGCAAATAAAGGCGTTTTTTTTAGTTTAGGGGGATTTCGGAAGTTTTCAGTGCTGCCATCGTTATTTTTGGAGGTTTTTACATCAAAATGGGCTATTTAATCGCTCGTTGCAAAAGTGTGCAATAATTCCATTCAGATGGTTACCGCAATTTCTGAATTTACGGAATGTATGAGATTCGTTTTAAAACCAAATTTAACTGTCAGTATATGCCAATGTCTATTCCTCTGAGGCACCATCAATTATTTAACACTCGATCAATTTCCATCCTTAGACGTGATCATCATTTTCTTTCAAGAGTGTGAAAACACAGTGCAGACTTTGTCAAATGTCTTATATTCGTTTCGTATGTACCTACTTACATCAGTGGCGCAATAAGTTACATTTTTATGTGCATTTGATCGAAAAAGCTCCTAACATTAACTTGCTCTTTATTGCTGAAAACGTCGCTCGAACAAATTCTACCCGCTTTTTTATAAGTTCTCGCGCAAATTTACATTTTCTCGAGAGCATCGCAGCGTTTTATGAAGTATTGGAACAGGAGAATAGAGGAAAAAGAAAAGGAGGAAACTTCTTCATAAAATAGTAGATGTATATAAACAGTATTTTTGAGATGTAAAGTAGAAACTTAGAACTGTGAAAGTATGTACCTATACTAGTATATTTGATGACAAAGCGTTTTTTTAAAGAATGTGAGCAACCATCGCGTCGCTTAAACGTCATCACGACAAGAGACTCATGAATTATGGGAGGAAAGGTGATGCCATCGTGTTTTTACAACTGTGCGTTTGTCCGAGGCAAATGTATGTTATACAGTACACGGAAAAAAATTATATTACTAAAAAAGCAATTAAGTCTGGTAAAATTAGTAAAATGAAGCGAATGCTGATTGTACTAGCTATTTTTTGCGAAAACCACTGAACTTACGGCTAGTTTTACGTTTTGAATTGAAAATTTTGCTTCAGATTTATTAACTGTCCGTTTTGGATTGTAAATTTTACTTTTAATTTTTTACTTTACGTTAAAACACTGAAAAAAAAATTGTGAAAAATTAACCATGAAATAGTAAAAAACCGGCACAACCTCAAGGAAATAGTAAATTCTACTGTTTTTTGTTGTTTTAATTTACATCGACCGGTGTGAATTTAAACAAAAAAAATGGTAGAATTTACTATGTCCTTGAGGTTGTGCCGGCTTTTTACTATTTCACGGTTAATTTTGCACAATTTTTTTTCAGTGAAGTAAAACATACCGCTCCTGAATTTCAACAACGCGTCGTTTCCGTAAACTTTGAAACTTTTAGTGTAAAATTTCTATAAGACATCAGCACGTGCGAACTTTATAATTATCTGTAGTAAAAGCTGCAACAGACCCATAGTCTGCAGAAACTTTTAAAATTTCCCGAAAAATGCAAGGACTTTCAAAGAATTTTTCACTTAGATACTTTGTAAGATTCTTGTCTACATTTAAGCTGGCAACATAGTGACGCGTAGGGCAAATGCAGGGAGAAGTAAAATCATGTTGGTGATCTCGTTTAATGAAAACGAAAGAGGTATTCGAGAAGTCATTCAAGCTTCAAGCTCTTTTCACTAAAGATCTATTTCAATCCTGCACTCCATCAAGCTTTCAACGAGAAAGTTTCTGGGAGCTTTTTATAATTATCTCACTATTTCTCGCTTCACAATTACAGTTTTTTTTGGTTTTTTTATTTTTATTTTTAAGATCGATACCCTCTGCCCAATTACCAACAGTTGGTATATTTCACAGAAGCGAGCTATTCAGTCTTGACTTCAGATCCAACCCATTGATTAGTGAGGATCTTAATTAAATTAAATCTTCTGTTGAATTTATCGGCACGAAAAACTGGGAAGTGCAAGAGAGTGAGCTCGCAAATTTATTAAAACGCTTAAAGTGAAGATAAAAGAAATGAGGGTGGTATAATTGATTAGAAAATGGATACTTGAGAGTATATATTGCTGATAAATCGAGAAATTACAGACGAGAGCCTTTGATAGGCTAGTTTGCACGCTTGCGCTGGTTATTTGAATGACTTGAGTATAACATTAAAACATGTTGATTATATCAATGCATACAGATCTCCCGCTCTCTGTCATGCACAAACAATTAGCCTCAAATTAATTATTTTGATATTAACAGATGTTTATCGAAATATTTTGAAAGAAGCAATAATTTCTTAAAGATATGAAAGAGAACAAACCATTCAGAATCGTGAATCGATAGTTTACGCTCAATGGGGTTGTGATTACTGCTATAAGCACGGTCGCTGAATAAACTAGATACAAATTAGATGTCTTAACAGCGATTGCTTGTTGAATGACGATCTTTGGTGAAGAACGGGGGGGGGGATATTAATACAGGGTTGTCAGCTTTCGTGTTGGTTTTGTATATGCTCGTATTTAGATTTAAAGGGAAATAGACGGACTAAACGACTAAACTTACCACCAAGCTGTAGCTCTGCCGAGGCTTGCGCTGTCTCCCCTTCGGCCCTTCGGACGAGGCATTGGTACATCCCCCGGTCCTCCCTCCCAACACTGCTCACAACCAGACTGTCACCAGAGACCCTCCCACTGGTCCCACTGAGAATGGGTCGTCCGTCTTTGTACCAGCCCACCAAATGCCCCGAGTAACCACTTCCAGAGACGATACATTTAAACTCAGCGATGCCTCCAATGTGTACCTGTGGTTTTCAATGAGATTGCGGTGATATTCGATCAATGAGCTATATAGGTCAGTTGCACTGTCAACAGAATCGACTTTTGATGCTTCTGATTCTTATAAACTATGCCGAGAAAATAACAATGGTTTTTGTTCCATTAAAATCTGTTCAGAAATAAGCGAGATATAGCCATTTGAAAATGACGACATTATTGCGTCATTTCGTCGTTTTCCGCGATTGCCCGCCATCCGTGTATCTTTCCACCAAGCGCCCAGTGATGCAAGAATGAGTCATTTTAAAAAGAACAACGATTGCCACAGAAATTTCAAACTATTTAACTTTAAAATCCGCCAATTTACCGTGTGATAAACAATACGATAACACATCCTGATTACACTATAGCCAAGGACACAGCAACAACTACGAACATAAACAATGAAATGAAATATGGCGGCGAGCTTTCGTTAGCAAAGTGGTTGGCGGCACTGCACAGGTCTGCGTTACTGTGGTGCAAACATGCAAATCGGTCCAAACTTGACGACGAAATGACGCAACAATGCCGTCATTTTCAAATGGTTATATCTCGCTTATTTCTGAACGGATTTCGATGGAACAAAAACCATTGTTATTTTCTTGGCAAAATCTATAAGAATCAAGCATCAAAAGTCGATTCTGTTGACAGTGCAACTGACCTATAGCGATAGAGAGGATTTAAGATAGGAGAGAGGTGGTGATATTGAATATTCACGGAGGCTGCCATGATCGAGATCTCTTATGGACGTCTTTTTTCGGTTTGTTTGCCTCACTTTTTTACAGTTTTTTACACTGAGTTTTTCAGTGTGTTCTGGAAAAAAACACACTATATAGAAAGAAAACCCCCTAGAAAGAAATTTATCTTTTCTTCTCTTCAACAAAACGAATTTGTTAGACAAGAGCCTAAAAAAAGACCAGTTACTCAGATTAGCATTTATATCAGTGGCGAGGTGTGCGATTTGGCAACGTTTCTTTTCCCCGTTTCGACACATCAGAAAGGTCGAAATGCCTGGTCATCGCTGATGACTGAAGCGTTCGACTTTTTTTGGAGAATTTAAATGGAGAAAATACATTGTTGCCGAATTTCACGCCTCGCCACTGATTTATAATTCAAAAATGTCAAGCCTTATTGGGAAAGATTTTCTTCTTTGGGATCAATATTCTCGGACAGAGAATATAATTCAACAGACAAATACGTTTTGTGAAAACTCGAAAATGGTTGAGAAATTATCAGTCAATAATATTGGAGGAGGATTTTTTTCTCTTTTCTACGTATGGATGTATACCAGTATTTTCTACAGAACCTGCGTGATCATCACTTACCGAAAGAATTGATGGTACGATTTGAACTTGGAGTGGGGAAAAAACATTGAGGCGAAGCTCAGCACTAGCCTCACCAGCCGTGTTTGAAGCTGAGCATTTATAGAGACCGGCATCCTCACTTGTAACTGCTTTAATGGCCATCACAGGCCCAGCTACCCGTACGCGCATTCTTTGCTCCATTAAAATTGGCTCGGTGCTTTGACCCACTTGGTACCACCTAAAAAAAAAAAAATACGTAAAACAAAATGAAATTTCGAACCACCGTGTGTTTGAGTCAGTGGCTTAACAATAGTCCCCGTGGCCCTCGCAGTTGCTGGAGGGGGCGCAAAGAGATAAAACGAAAAAAAAAGGAAAAATGAAAATAAGAAACGAGAGGAGAGAGGAAACACAGATAAATCACTTCTTTAAAAACAAGAAAACGCGTTTACTTGTGACAGTTTTCCTTGCGAGAAGTAAAGTTCCGTTGCATGAAGGAGAATCACTGTCACAACAAGGAAGCTTTTACTTGTAGCAGCAGCATACATTTTCCTTGGGTTGAAGGATTTCCCCCTCAGTCAATATTTCACGCGTAGTTTCTTTAACACAAACTAAATTAACCTTGGATTAAAAAAGGAATTCTCTTAGCGAAGAAAAGGAGATGGAGCCCACAAATTGGAAATTTCATCTTGTTTCGACGTTTCTCCTTAAAATTTTACCAGTATAGAGAGATAGTGATTGAAAATTGAAATATAAGAACGGTAAGAGCGGACGTGTTACGGAAATAAATAAAAGAATAAAGTCAAGTTCGTGTCCTGTATTCTAAAAAATAAATAAATCGATATAAATGGAGCCGGAATGATCGCGGATTCAATTTGAGACTAACGCAAATGAAGCAATTTTATTTTAGGGAAACAACTTAAATTTGCATGTAACAAATCCAAAATTTAAGAAAATTTGCGAGGGAAGGGCCCCCAGAACTCCTTCCTACTGAGGGACCTCCATGCACAAAAAAGATGCCTGAACCTCCCATTACGGCATTCCACTGCCACCCTTACCAATGATGTCGTCCGAAAAAATAGATCTGTAAGCAACTAAAATCCACAGTTTCATCAAAGTTTTCTTGGTTTTAATTTTCTACTCGAGAAAAAAAGGCGAAATTGGGCCTCAAATTGAAACCCATTTTCGCAAAATTTTCGGCCCACATGAGCAAAAAGATGATGTCACCAAAACCCCGCTTGTGACCCCTCTATCGATTCAGCTTGGAAAATACATATCAGCACATGACTCATCACATGGGCAAAAATGCGATTTCGCCAAAACCCCGCTTGTGACCCCTCTATCGATTCAGCTTGGAAAATACATAGCAGCACATGACTCATCACGTGAGCAAAAATGCGATTTCGCCAAAACCCCGCTTGTGACCCCTCTATCGATTCAGCTTGGAAAATACATAGCAGCACATGACTCATCACATGGGCAAAAATGCGATTTCGCCAAAACCCCGCTTGTGACCCCTCTATCGATTCAGATTGGAAAATGGAGTCGATCGCCCTCAAGGGTTTTCATATCTTTTGCAATGGGGCCGTTTCACTCAAAGTAACACTTGACTTATCACATGTTTTTTTTTTTTTTTTTTTTTTTTTTTTCCAAAACTTTGCATTAATGAAGCATCGAATACCTTGAAGTCATTTGCGTAAAATGTGAGTCAATTCTTGCAAATAAATTGCTATATTTCATGGAAAGTTTTCTTAAACTTTTGGTTTAGTGTATCATCGACAAAAATTGTCAAAACACATCACCTAAAATAAGAAGAAGGTTACCTGGTTGATACTGGTTGCTAAACATCTCAGTTGGTTTGACCTCAACACAGCACGAGTACTTTAGAGAACACGATTACATTCGAGATATCGAATGTCGAATGTCACATTACAGATTGCGATATCTCGAATGTGAAAAACGATATCGACCTCCGGTTTGCGCCAAAATTCTCAGTTTGCAGTTACGCCTTGTTGATTGATGTATCACTCAAAAGGGGTCATCACTCGGAATTTTTCAGATAGCCCCCCGTGAGGGCCAAAAACATTAAAAATAATTGGGGGCTTTAAAACCACATTTTGACTAAATGTTTGTTATAATTAAATTTTTTCTGAAATGGGCTTGCTTTTCAGAGTATTTTGGACTGCTTGTTTTTTAAATTCCAACTTTTCAAAGAGGAGTAAGTAATGATTTTTTGAAAATGGACTCAAATCGAATTTTGACCTTCCACATCGAAAACGAAAAACGATATCGACCTTCAGTTTGTACCAAAAGTCTTGGATTTTTACCCTTTTCTTGATTATTAAATCAAAAATTGGGGTCCCCGTTTGAAGTATTGGATTTAAGAAGGTGGTCCCCCTCAAAAAGACGCCCCCCTCAAAATAATTGAAAACATGTTTCAGCGTTTTCCGAAATCCGGAGCCGATCTCGAGATATTCGGCCTGGCTCCTTTTTTAATAGACACCTTGTATATGTCAAGTCATCCAATAAATCAAATCGTATTTAACTTAATCATACATTTGCGTGCAAGTGATGCTATCAGCCTGGAAATCGATTGATTTCCTGTTTGAAATTCTCAACTATCTGCATCGAATATGACTCGGGCAATTTTATAAAATTTCACCCTTCAGTTCACTATGACATGACTCGAACAGATAAGTTTTAAAAGTTTTTGAATTTGCAGTATCTTGTTTGATATTATTTTAGACCGGTGAATCAAACAAACATCCAAGGAGGGGGGGGGTGATTCATTTTCGAAAACCTCCCTATACAGTTATTACAAATTTGTACACAAACTCACACGCGCATGAAATTAATTCGTAGATTCATTTTAAACTTGCGCGCTCTCATTTGGAGAAATGAATGCCGGTATAATTTACTTCATGCACTCACTCACACACTTACGCGAGCTCACACACGCACACACACACACACTCGCACACGCTGAAACAACTGCAAGGTTCGATAATGAGAGCGTTGTTTCTTTTGGAGAGTTGTCTGAGAAAGTTAGTGATGCAAGAGATGAGCATGCAAGGTTGCCAGCTTTCACAAAAACTTTCATCGTATTAAAGCTCTTGCAAGGTTTTCTGTAGGCAAGTGGAGCATGAATTCTGATGTAAAAAGCTGCAAAAATAATGTTGAGGCCATTAAAAAGTTTAGACATACTCCTCGCAGAGAAGACTAGCTTAAAGCTCAAAGTTTAGATGGACCCCCCTTGTACGTACGTATTCATTACACACAGAACAAATTGGTAGGGTAAATTCTACCCTTCTAGATGGCTCCTATACTGTGTAGACATTTGCATGGTTAAAACTTACAGCGCGATGGTTAAATAAAACAGGGGCTTTCGGTAATCTTTGCAGTCATCCGGTTGAGATCCGCCAAAAGTATAAGTATACTATTCCTGATATCCAAATCTATGGAGAGAAGGGTTTTTTGGTGAAGAAGTTTCGCAACCATGTGAGCATGATAAATGAATGAACTTAATTTTTCCATGGATTTTGTAACAAGCACTAATTTGTTCCCGCATTGAGACCGAGAAAGGAAAGGAAACGATCCGAACCTTGAAACGGACCGTGAACTTTTCATGCTCCTCAAATTTGCTTCGTTTCTTTTCACCGGAAACTTTTATTAAAACTCCATCAAAATTAGTTACAAATACAAACTCTTGTTTTCGAGAAAACGGATAAGTATGATATTTCTCTTATAATTGAAAAAGAAAAATAAACAAAGTTTTCGAAAGTGGAAAAGTGAGTACGAAACTTGCGCGAAGACACAACTATATAGCTCCCTCCCCTGGAATAGATTGTTTTGTGCGCTTTTCCTCTTCTGTCAAACGCAAGAAAGACTTCCTGCTGATGTGGAAAGATTATCTTTCGAAAAAGGCTACGAACTAAGTCAAACTTGACTTGATGACTGGCCGTCCTCTTTATTTATATAGAATCTGCTATTCTTGAATTAAATGCGTCTCTTGCTGTATGACAATAATGGTTTCAGTTCTTGCATGAAAGATCGGCTCATAAAATGTGCCCTTCAAAGTAATGGGTCTGTTGCAAACTTTTGCTGCAGGGATATAGAGTGTTAAATCTTAAGTAAAATCACGTGAAAAGTCCATTGGTGGTATCAGAAAGTCATAAAATGCAGTATTAATCTCACAAGAGGCGTTTAAGTGAAACCCAAGATGGCGGTAAAATATAGAGCAATCTGTGTGCACGCACCGTGAACATCCATGATGGCCAACGTTAACAACCTCACAGCATCGGAGGTTATGAGTTTGTTTGCGTTGTGATTGGTTGTAATCGATGTTGTGAGGTTGGCCATCTTGAATGTTCATATTGTTCATGGTGCTTGCATACAGGTTGCTCGATATTTTACCGACATCTTGGATTTCAGTTAAATGCGTCTTGTGAGTTTATTATTGCATTTTGTGACTTTCTGCTGCCACCAATGGACTTTTCACGTGATTTTACTTAAGATTTTACAGTCTATATCGCTGTAGCAAAATTTTGCAACAGACCCATTGTTCAATAACATCCTCACTTATTTATGGTTAAACAATTTGACGCCTAATCATTAGTTTCAATCTTATCTTTCTCGTATCAAAGTTTTTTTTTTTTTTTTTTTTTTTTTTTTTTTTTTTTTTTTTTTTTTAACAGAGAGGTACTTGCTAACATTTGAAGCGATTAATTTTTAAGAGGATTTTTCTCATGTTACTCCTGATTATTACGGCTTTAATTATTATTAACGGCTCGGAGGAGGGAAGGCAAGCGACAGAATAAGTTCCCCCCTCTAATTTTAAAATTCGATTTGCGGCGCTCACAGACGACTTTTTCGACTTTTTTGTTCAGGGATTTCCTTGAAATACTCTGAGAAATCATCATGCTAAATTTGAGGGAAATAGCTTCGGCCAATTTTTGGGAAGACAGAAAATATATTTTAGAGAGGCGTTAGCTTTATATTTATAATTATTTATTTTTTTAATTATACATAACATTAGATCCGACAACAAGGGAAAAATAACTTAATTTGACTCACATCACTCCATTTACAGCTGTAAGATTATTTACAAGATTATTCCATAAAAACTCCACAAATATTGATAAAAACTGTGATTCAAGAATTTTCTTCGAGATACCTGCGAGCTGCAAAGTGCAACTCACTCCCCTCCCTTTCTTCCCAGTCATAGCTTATTTCAAATTTCAGTGTAACACGGAAATACTCCGTTGCACAATGGTGAAAAGGAAAAAGAAAATTACCGGTTAACGTTTCAAGATGTATTTTTATGTCAGAAATGGCATCATGGGATGATTTGGATATCTAGATGGATCATAGCATACATGAGAGTGCCTTCAATTTCTCGGTTATGCAATACCAGATCCTAAGAGTACGAATAGTTATCTACCAAGAGATGAGTCGAGTACTGTAAGCGTGAACGCGAACTGCTGCTGGAGACATTCCAGAATTTCTGGGAAGGCATGGCACAACGGACTATTGAGTGTATTTAACCCCCCCCCCCTCCCCTCACCAATCAAAATCACTTCTCGCGGTAATTTAATTAATAAAGTAAATAGGTGAGTATTGAATTAAGGCTGATACTCCCTTTACATTTTAGTATGAAAAACACTACCCGGCCACCGCTTTATGAAAACATATTTTATTGGATCTCCTTTAGCAAAGTTCCTAGAAATGCGAGTTGGTATATATAGAGCATTTTTCAGGAGTATAAGCTGACCCCGACCGATTCCTTTTTTCCACCGTTATTTTTATTAATACATAACGGAAATGAATGAAAATTTATTTAAGCCTTGGTTTTTCATCGAAGGACGCGCTTTAAATCAACATCACGGAGATAGGTTTAATTTTGGGGCAACCAGAATTACATTTAGAGATTATGCTAAGGAAATTTCTGGAAGTTTTAAAGATATTTCTTGTTTTGACGAAAGAATGTAATCTGAACATCACCAGACTTCTAGTTAAAGATACAAGAATTCCATTTAATTAATGAATAAAAGTATAATTCTGGTTGCCCCAAGAATAAACTTGTTTCCATGAAAAAGTCAAAACAGAAGGCAAGTTTTATTTTGCTTCTAAGCAATGAAAATTGAAACATATATATGGAAAACGAGAAGGATAACGAATTTAAACTGTTGCCAAAACACATGGTGCCGCAGAATAATATAATCAAAGTGGAAACTCCCATACAAGCCAATGCAAACAATTATTTGGTCTCTTTCGGTGTTTTTTTCAAAATGGAGGAATGGTTTATCTCTGTTTATACCTTTTGCAAAGCTTCGTACACGGAAAAAAAAGACTGGTAGAATTTACTATCTGCATAGCTGATTTGGAGTCTGCTATCAAGTATGGTAAATTTTATCATAATATGGTAAATGCAACGTGCCTTGTCTTGGGGTGAATTAAGATAAACTGTTGGTTATTTTCACCACAAGGTGCATATGAAGGTAAAATTTACTACACTTGATAGGACTCCAAAATCAGCGATGCAGATGGGAAATTCTACCAGTCTTTTTTTTCCGTGTTAGGGGATAATTTGGAACTTCTCAAAATGGCGGACCATATAACCATTAACCATGCTTCAAAATGAATCGAATTTCCCATTCTCATGGTAATATTTTGTGATATCCTGCAACCGTGGAAATCTCTCGTATACTGATGCCTGCCTCGCGCAGATCATTTTGTGACGTTAGCATTCCTGGAATTTGTCTCACCCATTAATATTGTAAGTCTACTTGCATGCCGGCCCAAAATTTCGCAAATGATTCCTGGCGGACCTTGTCGGCGCGGCACGGCGGTCACAACTGACAAGATCAAATTTCGATCACAAACGCGTCAAAGCAAATTCGAGCGAGCAGTGGGAAGACGGAGGACCGGGGGGGGGGGGGGGGGGGGGGTCCTCCGATGAACACGAATTGGGGGACTCAAGCGGCGCAAGAGTCTGTACAGTAAACATTCGTGGATCGCGGAATCTCCCACTGTAACCCCCCCCTCCTCCCCTTGTACCATCGGCGCCTCTTCTAACCCCCCCCCCCCCCCCCTCCATTACACTCCTTTCGTTCCCAAATGACACGTTCCGATCGCTACGCTGCGCCGCGCCGCCGTACAAAAACATTGCAACATTATTGCATCTTTAATTGGGTTAGGCAAATTTGCACAGAGGACCGACACCGATGCACTATGCACGACGCGACGCCGACGCTGCGATGACAACGTTTTTGAGCCGGGAAAATGACACGGGCCGCGAACGTCAAACGACGCGACTTGACGCACAGTGGGCCGACACATGGATTGTTCCGGACAAGTTGTTGTTGTTATTACTTTTTTGCTTTATGAACATTTTAGTGTTGATCGTTTCTTGGGAAAACCATTTTGTTTGACTCATTCCAAGCTCTTAAAATATTGATTATTTTTAAAGAAAGAAGAAAAATGATTAACTATAAAAAAATAATAAAAAAACAAAAAATTACAAAAAAAAAACTATAAAAACAAAAAGAATTATTAAAATTATTTTTTTAACATAGGTAATTTACTTTATTTTTATTTATTTAAAAACAAAACAAAACACAAACAAAAACCAAAAACCATAAAAAAAAATGAAAAAAATTATAAAATGAAAAAAAAAAGTTATTAAATTTTCTTTATAACATATTTTAGTTTATTTTTAAATTAAAGAGAGAGAGAGAAAAAAATCAGTTATCTAGCTGATTTATGTTTATATAATCATGATTTTCATTCGTAAAATTTATTTTGTCCGGGAACTTCCTTGTTTTGATCGCCAGTGCAACGCACCATGGCTGAGATTGTCAAAAAGTGGCCACAATTAGTAAGTAAATTTCTTATCAGGTAACTATCGATAAACAATCAAAATCGTCAAAAAGGGGCCACAATTAGTAAGTAAATTTCTTATCATCATCAATAAACTTTCAAGACTAATTTTGATCGCGGAGAACACATTTAAAGGGAATTGTAAACCAATAATATCACTGGAAAGTTATATTTTTAAGCTTAAAATGTATAGGAAACGATGATTTTTGATGAAATTGTTTCCGCTGATTTGTTGCCACTTTTCAATCTGTTTTAGACCGCTGTGCCACGGGGCGGAATTTGAACTGGGTCAAAGTTCATCATTGGATGCGTTTTCACACGATTCTACTAGCGGCTCAAAACTATGAGACTCGTGTGGTCCATTTCGTCTCCGTTCCTTCTGTCGACCGTAGCGTCGGGCTTCTCCCCCCTCCCCCTTCCGTCCACCCCCTTCCCTTCATCGTTCGTACTCCTCCTGTTCCTCTTTTTACTTTTTTTTTTTTTATTTCCTCCCTCCTCTTCTTTCTTTTTCTGTTTGATGTTTTACACCGACGAAGCTGGAATTTGATCTAATCAAAAGTAACGCGGAGCATATAATGAAGCTGCGAGGCCCGGGCCTGATCTGCAATTCCCCCGGAACGATGTAGATTTGTGCCCGAGTCTACGAGACTTGTTAACGGAATGGGCGAAGGGTGTGAGCGTGCGACGTTGACAAACTGAACTGGTGTCACTCTCATTGCGAGCCGGTTTTGCGGAGAGTTGTATTCAGAGCTGCCGTTTTGCATATAATTAATCGCATTTTTCAATTCACCGATGATTCCACCGGTTGATTACACAGCTCAGTTCAGTGTATGACTATGCGTAATGCACGAAAATGCTTGCATCTGCAATCTTTTCTCAACCGGTGGAGTCGTCAATGACTTTTAAAAACTTGCGGATATTATAATTACTAACGGAGTTTTCGCCGATTGAGAAAAGATTTACAGATCAGTGTATTTTAGTGCATTTCAGTCATACATTGAATTGAATTGTGTAATCTTTTCTCAATCGGTGGAATCACCGGTGAATTGAAAAATTCGATTGATTTATACGCCAAACGGCAGCTCTGGTTGTATTAGAAATAAATGAACTCAAATCTTATGGGAGTGATCAAGTTTCCATCGGACCGACCAATCAGTGAGCTTCACCAGTTTCACCAACTGAGGTTACAAATGGAATGGAATACCAAAACAATGGAGCTGTTGCACACTTTTGCTATAAGCACTTTAACAGTCGACTCTGGTGTAGAAACCTCCATAAATAACGGTGGTAGCGCTAAAAACTTCCGAAATCCACTCCTAGACTCAATTAACGCTTTTACTTGCGCGAGCATAATGGTGGCGTAGGGCAATCATATTGGAAGATTCCTATCTTAATTTCGTCACTCTCTCTATGCTGACAATGAATATTCACAGATTAATTAGTCATCACAGATGTGATCCACATCCGATGAATGGTACCGGGACACCTAATGACACAGGTGTCAAATGAAAGTCGTATCTTATTGATCACTCCTTGATGGAGTTACAGTTTTGTTAGATGGGATCGTAGCACATGTTGCCAGCCTTAATTCTATATCCACCGCACGCCAATGATCTCAGAATGGGGCTGTTGTGCACTTTTGCTACAAGCGATTTAACGGTCGGTGTTGGTGCATAAACCTCGACAAATAGCGATGGCAGCAGTAAAAACTTCCGAAATTCACTCTTAAACTCAATAAACGCTGTTGTTCGCGCGAGCGTAATGGTGGCTGAGGGCAGTAATAATGGGAGATTCCTATTCTAACGTCGTCACTCTTGACTATGCTGACATGGATGATTCACAGTGTTATTAGTCATCAGAATGATGATCCACATCCGATGAATGGTACCGCAAAACCTAGTAACACCGGTGTCAAATGAAAGTCGTCGCTTATTGGTCACTTCTTGATGGAGTTACAGTATTGTTAGATGGGAATCTCCCATTATTACTGCCCTTAGCCACCATTACGCTCGCGCAAATAACAACGTTTTTTGGGTTAAGGAGTGAGTTTCGGAAGTTTTTAAAGCTGCCATCGTTATTTTTCAAGGTTTTTGCACCAGAAACGACTGTTAGATCGCTTATAGCAAAAGTGTGCAACAGCCCCATTGACTCTTAAAACGCTTGGAGCAAAAATGTGCAACAGCTCCATTAAAAAAAATCTGCTTAAGGCTCGCAAAACGATTGCCCTGTTGTCGCTGTAGACATGCAAAATTTGACAACACTGCGATCATTAGAATGCAGCGTCGGTGGATAGCAGCGGATGGACACTGAAGACTAGACAGCACCCGCCGCACACTGGGATATAAAAATGAATTTTCCCGGAAATAAAAAGTTGTTGTTTTTTTTTTGCTTAAAAACGTGTTATTGTTAACATTCCATCGCTTAACACCAAGACAACTGCCTCATTTTAAGCTTTAAAATGAACGGTTTCAAGCATTTTTAAGTGATCCTGCTATTTACTGTTTATAATCTTCATTTTTACTTTCTCACTTAAGTTAGAAATAGAGAAAGTATTGCAATGGCGCAGAGATTTTCAAGGTATTTTGTTTCAATACTTGGCCCACTACAACTATAAGTAAATCATAATAATTATAAAATAATTGGCTCTCATCATGCCTAATACTGTCCTAAAGAATATGCATCCATGAAGTTTCAATAATTATTTAACTATACCTAAGTGGCTTGGAGGTGTAAAGGCACAAACTTTATGTGGCGTCTGTCTGTCTGTCTGTCTGTCTGTAGCCATAAAACGTGAAACCCAGCATAACTTTTTATCTATTGATACATATGCATCCAAATTTTGCAGAGATGTTGCTTCTAACATTCACCAGAGGGACTTTTTTGTTTTTTTTTGTTTTTTTAAATTTTAATTTTTGGTTACACAGTAGGTAAATAAAGTTTACTCCCAAAGGACTGAATACGGGAACTGGGTCAATTTTAACACTAGCGTTAGAGTGAAACCAATAATTAAATTCATGCGATTTTTTTGAATTCACTCTAAAGCTTGTGTCAAATTTGGTCTAGTTTCCTTATTCAGTCCTTTGTGGAGTAAACCTTTTTTTTACAGCGTAGTTATGGATGAAAAATGGTTTTCATTAAAATCAATGGGAAAATGGGTCAATCGAGGGAAAATTTTAAATATTTCAAAAATGGATCTTTGGATTTTGATAAAAATATCAAAGGGGGGTCTGGGAGTCTTCCCCAGAATATTAAAAGGGGGTCTGGGGGTCTCCCCTAGAATATTAAAAGGGGGTCTGGGGGTTTCCCCCCGAATATCAGAGGGGGGTCTGGGGGTCCTTCTCAGATTAAGTTAGATGTGAGAAAAAGTTTGTGGGGGTATTCCCTACGGTGTATTATTCGTAATATATTATGTCCGAGAAATTCCATGTTTCAAACCCATGTGTGCTGTTCTGTTGATGATAGAGCAGAGTCGTGTTCACGGCCTAGCGGAGCGATAATGAATCTTGTTTATGTCAGTCAGCTGGTCACCGGGCGTAGGTACCGCTGGAAACTGGACCAACATTAGCAATTTAATTACAATGTCCTTCCTTTCTCAAAGGCGAGCGCGGGCGTTTTCCGAGCTAGATCCACGTTACGTTGTGTTATACTGCACCTCTTTGCATTGCTTTGCCGCGTCACGCGTCACCCCCGCGTCTACGGCGTTAACGGCAGCTTGCGGCTGCTCTTTCGCTCAGTGCGCGCGCGATGAGCATCGCACAGTGGAAAGAAAATGTGGAATTTATCGGATATAATTTTATGAATTAAAATTCAGATTGTACTCGAACAATAAATGAACCGCTGGATTGCATAGACCAAATAAGTCCTAAAGATGATTCCAGGGTCGATTAGTTCCAACCTTAGACACCACGTCGCGCTGCTCAAAAAGTCAGCAGATTTTTGGCTAAAATTTACGAATTTACGCTAAAAACACAAATTTGAGGAACGTCAGCACCTGCGAGCATACTTCAGGAAGATACCAAGAAAATTTCAAGCGGAAACACTCAAAAACAAAGCAGGAAATTATGAAATACGAAAATTCCCATAAGCCTCAATAAGTGCGAGTGAGGCAGATAAACGTATTATCTCTCGCACTTACTCTCACTCACTAGGCTTATGGCGAAATGATTTTAATTAAATTTACGGCTTTAATTCTAAACCAATTTTGCTCGTTTTGGGCTTAAAAATCCATGAAAAATTTGTTGAGGGTGCTGACGTCATTGGATTTTGCGCTTTATGTATGGTTTCAGTGCAAAACGGCAAAAGCACGACTTTTCCGAAAAGCGACTAGTGGCGCTCTCGATTGGATTGAAATTTGGAAAAATTCCGCCTGAAATCACCTTAAAACCGAATTTCACGTTTCGCCATCCTAGTCTAATAATTTCGAAGATCGGCTCGCACGAAGGGAAGAACTATTTTAAAGCCGAATAAGTTTGTTTTAAAAATGTCGAAAAATATTTTTGTCTAAATTTCCAGTGGTCTCAATTTAAGAAAATATAACCTATTATATGACCGATAACCTTAATATAACCTTTTTGGCATTAGAACGGTTATTTCGTTCCTCCCGTAGAATTCAGTTTCATGTACTACTTTTATTACTGCAATGGGTTAGTTGCAATATTTTGCTTCAGCATGAAGGAGAGCCGATTCCTGGGTGAAATCGCGAGAAAATCACAATTAAAAGCGTCGAAACGACTCGAAACCAGCTAACAAACGCAATTAATGAGTTTAACAATAGCTCAAAGACGGCGGCGGTAGAAAGGGTAGGTCACAATGGAGGAGTCTCCCATCTAATTTCTGCTTCCCCTATAATGAATCACGTTTCTGATCATAGAAAGTTGCGATTAGATGGGACTCTCCAATTGTGACCCGCTCATTCGACCGTCATCTTTGAATGGGGTTCTTGCAAACTATTGCTGTGAGCAAATGGGTAGTCCAATTATTGATGTAAAAATCAGCAAAAATCACGAAAATTACACTTAAAAAGTCTAAAATTCAGTAATAAACTCACATAACTGCTATCACGGCAAGTTTGTAAGGGAGGCTCAATGCAGGTATCATGGGAGATTCCTGTCTATTATGTCACTTTATCTACGGAACAGAGATATGTCTCAATTTAGATAGGAATCCCCGATGAAACCTGCGTCCCTCCGCCAGTAAGCCCTATTCTGAGAGTGAATTTAATGATATTTTAGTGTACTCATCGTCATTTTGACAGGTTTTTATGCAAGAACCAATCTCTTCAATCCCCTGTAACAAAAGTTTGGAAGAGCCTCGTTGAGTTGGTGAGTGGATTCTGAGACATTCCGATGCTTTCAATGTGAAGCTCAAGTGAGTTTACATTGGAATCGCGACCCTTCATAACGCTGTAGTAAAATTTTGCAACAGAACCAATAGCGGTTCAGATTTTAAGATATAACTCAAAACAAGTGAAATTATTCATGTCAGAGCTTTAGTCATTTAATTTGGTTTTTGTAAGACAATATTAAAACTTCAATGTTTTTAAAACGAAAAAAAAAAACAAAAAAAAAAACAAAAAAACAAAAAATCAAGTCCAAAAATATCTATGGTTTGATCCAGAGTGCGTCGCACTAAGCTCAATTGTCGCATCATCTCGATACAGTGCCTCCGTTTCAGTGGGTTGTCAACGAGCCCCTTTCAACCAATGCTGATTGACTGAACATTATTGGCTGAACTATGCCCGAATCAACCTTTGATTGGTAGAGAAGCCTCTTTGACGTCATGCGTCGGCTCAAAAGCTGTCTAGCTGTCTGTAATTTTGTTGAGCAAGGTCCTCTTAGTTTCTATATCAGTGATCTCGTGAAAGTAGGTCAGTATGTCAATACGACGTCAATTTAATCTATCAACTACGCTGAAAAAAAAAAAAAAAAAAAAAAAAAAAAAAAAAAAAAAAAAAAAAAAAAAAGTTCTAAATTTAACGAATTTTATAGTTAAAAATGGGGACATCACTTAAAAACTGTTGGTTTGACTGTTAAATTAGTTAAATTAACACGGCACGGGCTTGAGTTAACTTATGTAAACAGTCAAACCATCAACAGTATTTCAGTGGTGTCCATACTTTTTACTAATTAGGGTTAATTTTGTTTTTCAGTGTAGTTTTGTCATTATACTGCCTTTTCAACACTCTGCTAGATATTTCCGGTTACTGTAACAATTCTATTTAATAATTTCCATACTAAATATGGCGCACTTAAGAAAACATTTCCCTGAATAGTATGTATATGCCTTCCAAGAAATTCTGGAATTTCTCTCGCACGCATTCGCTTCCAGTGCGCAATTCATCTACTGATAGATAACTGTTTGTACTCTGAGGATCTGGTATTGCATAACCGATAAAGTGCAGGCGCCGACATGTAAACTCTGATCTATCTAGATATCAAACTAACTCGTTTCTGATGTAACAACACATTTCTAAACATTTACCAGTCCTTTTCTTTTTCCTCTTCACCATTATGTAACGTGAATCTTTTCCTGTTACTCTGAAAAGAATTACGACGGGTGTAGGGAGGGGTAGGGAGAAGGGAGACACCGTGCGGTATGCAGACCTCTTGAGTAAAAAATCTTCAATCAAAGCTTTTATAAATATCTGTGGAGCTTTTCTAGCTATAAATAGTCAGCCCGTTTAAAAAACTTTTTTTTTTCTTTTCTTTTTTTAAAAAAATGAGGTTTGAACCGGGTTCAGCTGGTAGGGTCGGCTTGGGCTAAGGCTCAGAATATTTTTCGGTGAAAAGCTGGCAGTTCGGACCGGTTTTCGGTTCAGTTAAGTTCGATGTCCAGCGTTACGCATCTGACATTACCCCCACCCCCAAATCTTAAGAAAAATTGATTGGCATCAGTCAAATTTTCATCGAAAGAGGGCCCCTTCCCATCTGTATGGCCTTTAAAAGTACCTCATACCAAGCAGCACCATATCATTGAAAAACAAAACATACATTCACTGGCTTTGATACATTGATTGATTCATAAATTAGCGCGTCATTCCTTCTACATTTAATTTAAATAAATGAATGACTCCAAACAGGCAAGGCCCCTTGAGCAATGTGCATCTCGTTAATTGCTCATCGAATGAAATGCCATTGAGTGGAACTACATGAGCTCTCTCAATGAGATGGGTTTCCTCCCGTTAATCATCGAAAAAAAAAACATAAACAAAAACAGTCAATTCTAAACGATGACCCCCCCCTTTCTTTTTAAACACGAATACATGTAATTTAAAGCTTCCGGAGTTACCGGGGTGCATGGAGTGAGACAGTCGCAAGTTGAATAATAAATCAAATTACTGACGAGGGTTGAATGGAATGAAATTAGGAGGTGTAGAAAAAATCTAAAGCCACATGCAAGAGGTAGGAAGAGGGTCAAATATAAAAAAGTTCTGGAGCTGTAAATATTAATCAGTTTGAAAGAAAATTTCGCAGTTCACGTTGAAGATGGGATAAAAAACCAATTCTTCTCGACTGACTAGCCTTTTCTTCAAGCTTATCACCCTTCGCACTCAAGGAATTAATGTACGCACACTTAAAATCAAATAATTTTAAATTTGATCAAACTTCCCTCGGAAATGTTGTCAAGATGTAAATAAAAAAATATAGTGGACAACCATAGCTGCCAAACTGGGTCAATAAATTACCAGTTTTTCTTTCGACTCGTTAAGCTCAACGATGTACAGGGTTCACTATAAAAAAAAGTCCCCCCCAGAAGTTGGAATGGTTGGCACTCGAGAAAATGAAGGGGCTTTTTATCATTTAAGGGAAGATTTCTTCACGAACCTGTGATGAAGTAATCTCGAAAGTAAGAATACGTGCAAATAAGAGGGCAAGTGAAGGACATCAATTTTGAGGCTTGTGTTGAAAATTAAAATCGTACAATAAATAGAAGAAAAAACGCATTCAATTTATCGAGCGGCAACCATCCTAACTGTCGAGAAAGGACTTTTTTTTATAGTCACCCTGTATAAGCTCAAACATTAAGTCAGGATATACGATCATATTCTGCATATTCAAAGTATTGGTGATGAAAAACTAAATAACGACGCTTTACTCCCTGCTAAGCATACACTTGGAAAAAAAAACTCGACACAATAATCAAACACGGCTGGTAATCATAAGCTACACGACCCGATTGCATCGAATTCTATTTTGCGGTCAAGATTCCTAAACACAAACGTATTCAAAATTATATCAACTGTGTCAATAAAAAAGTGGGATGTAAGATAAAATGAATCAGGTCGTTTTGTGATCATAAACAGCAACACAGTACACGGCCCGATTGATGTCAGTGGCGTAGCGTGCAGTTTCGCAACGCTGTATTTTAGTCCATTGAAACCCATGTAAAAGGTCGAATGCGGAGGTGCTCACCGAACACCCAATAGTTCGATTTTTTTTCATAGGTTTAACCCTCTAATGATCGGGTTAGTTTAAAAAAGAACACCTCTCTTTCGTTTATACATATAGGGAAGGTAGTTAACTGTTCGTACTTAGGAGAGTTGAAATTGCCTATACGACGAATTGAAGGCGCCCGGCAAAAGGTTATCTTGTACGTGTTTTCATAGATAGTCACGTTGTCACGTTTATCTGGGATGACGACTGAAACAATGTGAATTAGCTAGCCTAGAGGAGACAAACGAGTAAACTAGGGCTTGGCCCATAAGGGGTTAAACGGACGAACTGTAACGTTGCCAAATTGGACCCTACGCAACTGATTGATGTGCCGAGTTTGTATTTCAATGTGAAAATTATTCTATAAAAGACCGAGTGATTAACGAATATTTTACCTGTATTCTGGTTGCGGGCAAGCTTGTGCTACACATAAAAGAACAGCTCCCTCATCCTGGGATACTTGTACTGAAGCAGTATGTTGTACAATAGCTGGTGCAACAACTCCGCGAACATCTGAAAAAAAGATACATTGTAAAAAGAAAAGGACAATGTAAGACGTAGTAAAACAATATTTGGAAATGATAATTCACCCTTCATGAAGACTGATGAAAGGCATATAATCTTCAGTGAAGAAATAACACGAATTCAGACAAAGTCTCGATATGTATCTAAGGAATTCGAAAAGTTTGGTGTTTTTCACAATATTTATCAAAGAGTTACATTTCACCGTTCAACGGCTCAAGAAGACGCGAACACCGAGGTATAAACACAAAACAGAGCGTTTTTGTAAACATCAACATAATTTCCAAACGTTCTTTTTGGCCCGATCATGCATATAACATAAGCTTTGGACCCTTTGTAATTTACACAGAAAGACTTTTAAATTAAAATTACTTGTTTTTAAAGTAGAAATCATTGTTCATAAATAATAATAACTGTATTTATGTAGAAAATAACTGTTTTTAAATTGAAAATTCGGTATTTTGATCGAACAAAAAGTTTTTTTTTTTAATTTAACACAACTTAGTTTCAATTTTAAAATACATCTTTTTGTCATATAATTCAAAAATATTTCTTTTTAAATCTTAAACATTTTTTTTTTCTGCGTAGAAAACTAGGCAACAATAGCAGCCATATTAAACTCAATGTATCAAACTGCTGTAGCAAAAATACGCAACGAACCCATTCATTTCATTTCAATTGTCTCACCCAGTCCCCTAATTCATATTGATATGGTAAAGTTTTACTCAACATTTAACACATTTTTGATTCGATATCATAAATATATACGTCGCTAAATAATACAAGGTGCATGGAAAACACGATCTCAATACAGACTCCCAATAAATATAGCATTTTTATTATTGAATAAATATAAAATATAAGTAAATATTACGACGAAGATGATGTGAACGAGAGGGAGGTTTGATGATGCACCACGCTAGCAAGCGAAGATATGAACAAAAAGTACGAACTCGAGGACGATATGATAAAAATGCCGAGACACGTTTGATATGTTAGAAATAAATCGGGGGACACAAAAATTATTCAAAGTAAGTAAACACGACTCTCTCCACCATCACCGTACACCGTACCCCATGCTGCAACCTTTGTTAGTGGATATTTGTGATGCAAACACAACAAGGAGCGTCAATATCACGGGGGGGGGGGGCTCAAAACGCGGATACGGGCACGATCGCAAAATGGTCTGAAAACGTCAAAAAGTGGCCATAAAAATCTGAAATGTAATTTATCTTCAATTTATCACTTATAAACATTTAGAACCCGCACGAAAAAAATGGATTTGGAAAATCAACACAGAGAAAATTACTTCGGTAAAATTTCATCTCCGAAGTTTTCGGTTAGAGGAACCGAAATGTTTGGTTTGAGTACCGAATGCTTCATTAGTAATACTGAGTGTTAGGTTGGGGCGGAATTTTGGTAGTACTTACCGATTTCTTCGGTACTTACGACTGAACGTTTTGGTTTATTCAACCGAAAATTTCGGTGATCAAAATAAGTCCAATCTTCAGTTCTAACTACCGAAGCATTTTTCTCTGTGAATGAATTGCAGCAAATGATAAGTTTACTAGTTATTTTTGGCAAAACCAACTAATTTCATGGCTAGTTTTACGGATTTAATTATAAACTTCTCTCAATTTTTATTTATTTTTCAATTTGAATCATAAATTTTACAATCCAAAACATTATGTGACTTTTGCAATTAGTTTAGCTGGACATCAATTCAAATTACAAAAGTCACAGTCTTTTGGATTGTAACATTTACGATTCAAATTGGAGATATTGCAATCCAAAATTGAAAAATTAATAACACTTGAGAAAAATTTACAGTTCAAATCGTAAGATTAGCCATAATTTTAGTATAGGTTTTAACAAAAATGACCAGTAAAATTATCATTTGCTTTATTTTACTGATTTCACAAAACAAAATTGCTTAGACAGTTATTTCATTTCTTTCCGTGTGGTTTAGTCACAAAGAAACCCTTTTAACAAGTAAATTAATTCTAATCAATAATGCCGTTGGAAAGTTTTAAATTTACCTTAAAATGCGGAACATGATGATTTTTGATGACTTTTTTCCACTACTTTTTGGCCATTTTTTTTGTTTTTGTTTTTTGTTTTTTGTTTTTTTTTCAATCTCAGACCATGATACGGTGGCACTGTGTGCTTACGCTTTTACATTACTTGTATCAAAGCTCGTTGAATCGGAGCGGAGCACTAAGGTCCGAGATAGAAAACAAATTGGCCGAAAATCATTAGAAAAAAAAGCTATGAAAACTCATCGTTTTCGACCTTTGAAGCTGAATTTAAAACTTGTTAAGTGACATGTATAGGTTCAGATTACTTGTTAGTTGTGTTTTCTGTGATTGAAATTGGTCTTTGGCAGTTTATGAATAGTAAACTTATGTGAAATTTATACTTTCTGATTTTTGGCTTCTTTTCAAACGATCTCAGACCATAGAGCGGTGAGTGGAAGGTGGATGCGGGAAAACGGAAAACTGGAGAGCTCAGATCCGGTATGCCTTCCTCTTCTGAATCTTTATTATATCCCGTCAGAAATGGTGGATCAGTATTCAAAAATTCAAGGCTGGGAGTACGCCTCGCCGCACTTTCGGTCTGAGATCGTCAAAAAGTGGCCAAAAATCAGAACGCAAAATTTCTTGTAAATTTCTCATTTATAAACTTTTAAGACCAATTTTAATCACAGAGAACTCTACTATCAAGTAAGTTAAGGTGATTCTTCAGCGTTTAGTGCCGATTTCTGCCACCAAAACGCTACCGATTAAAGTCGAATTACAGGCCGAAAGTAATTTATTTTTAAGAAAACGGAGTGTCAGTTACTAGATAATCATCTGAAGAGTGTCTCTGGAAAAAATCTCGCCAATAACTTCAAAAATAAGGCTGAAAGTACCAAAAAATGAAATACCGCGAATCGATTCTTGTATCGAAATGCGATAATAATTCATTTTTTGGTACTTTTAGCCTTATTTTTGAAGTTATTGACAAGATTTTTTTTTCCAGAGACACTCTTCAGATGATTATCTAGTAACTGACGCTCTGTGTTCTTAAAAGTAAATTACTTTCGGCCTGTAATTCGACTTTAATCGAACGGTAGCGCTCTGGTGGCAGAAATCGGCACTAAACGCTGAAGAATCACCTTAACCCTAGAAATGTCACCGGAAAGTTTTAAATGTAGCTTAAAAGGTCGAAAATTATGATTTTTTTTTTTTTTACGACACTTTTCCGGTGATTTTTGGCCACTTTTTTTCAGGTCCTAGACCAGAGTGCACCGTACGGTAGGAATATGCGTTATGGAAATTCATCGATGTCACAGCAACGACGAGATGTTGACAAGGAAACAAGTGTCGGGGAACAAAATATAAAGTAATAAATGCAAATGATGCCCTTACGCGGGAATAAAATCCGGGCGAGGCGAAATCTTGACAAGGGCTGGTGAGGTGCGGGGGTGGGGGTTGACGTTTGCTAAGGGTCATTTGAGTGGATCGCAGATGCAGTGAGAGTGAGAGCACTGACACTCCACAAAACAAGGGTATGCCTGGTTTAGTGGAGCCTTCGTGTCCCATTTTTTTCTCATGTTAAAACGAGCCAGTCGGATATTTTTACAAAATTCTTTTTTTTTTTTTTTTTTTTTTTTTTTTTTTTTTTTTTTTTTTTAAATCACATAAACCCCTTGAAGCGTTTTACTTTTCCAGTGTGAAGACTCATCAGATAGATATAATCCTTCGAATCAGCGGACGGCTTCCCTGTCATGATTAAAATGATGTTAATATGATAATTCTCTCCATCACGTCGTTTCCTTGAATTTTTTCTCACCATCATACCCAACTACGACAAGAGACTTATTATGAGAGACTATCATTGGAATGTTTGAATACTCCTGTATGAATCAGTATAATTAACGTTTCGAAACTTCGAATTTACAAAGTATTTTAAGAGATCGAGTACACCCTACTAAATGTTTGAAACACATTTTTTCCCTTATAGAACATATCACATGTTTTTAGATATCAACGACTATTTTTCGAAAAAATTACAATTCTAAAAACATACAACTATTTGGAATTTTTTTTTTTTTTTTATTTTTTTTTTTTGTCTGTAATTTGTCATTTTAAACACTGATCCTATAAAAACGTGACATTTTCTAAAAACCATTTAATGAACTGTCTCTTGTCTACGACCTGAAAGTTAAATAATAAGTCTAAAAAGTATGATAAAAGTACGAAGAGTAACATTACAGTTGTTGTATATGGAACGTAAAAATCTGCATGAATATATCAGCCACTTTGAATGTCACGGAGTTACAAACTTTAATTGAAAAAAAAAAGAAAACTGGCCTGCAGTGACCCCTCCTCATTGAACTCCACGAAGGGTTTCACAAAGGTTCAAGCGCTGTTATGCTCTATAAAGTCGCGCATACCTATAATTCAAAATTAGCTTCACATCCATTGAGATCGGCTCAGAGGCGTAGCGTACAATTTGGCAACGTTGTATTGTGTCCATTTAAATCCATGTAAAAGGTCGAATGCGAAGGTGTTAACCGAACACCTGATAGTTCGATCTTTTTCATGAGTTTAAATGGACACTATGCAACGTTGCCAAATTACACGCTACGCCACTGCATTGGCTGTATTCTTGCGCCATAACTCACTGGAAAGTTTTCGCTGCGTCTGGTACGATAATAAGAGGTGGCTGATATTATCTTGAAATAGATATGCATAAAAATTGGTCAGACTTGATATGATCATGAAAGCACACCGTTAGTGCACTATGTAACATAATTATAAAAATTCATTGAAATGCAAATACACTGCTCAAGAAGGCTTGACTTTGATGACTCGGCTAATTTTTAAAAAAACAAAAAACAAAAAAAACAACCAGTATCAGCGTGTCTTCAATTATTATTCAAATTTTTACACCTCGAGCCGTCTGTTGTTTTAAATAATCCAGGTTTCTCTCTTTGACAGAAAGAAAGCACATGGTATGTATTCATAAAAATATTCATATGCTAATTTATCAAATTACGTTGTGTCAAGATTCATTGTTTATTCAGTAAAAAAATCAGTGTTTTGAAGCTTCAGCCCCACATTAGATAAAACATTTAAAAAATTCGGCTAAAATTGTTAGTATGAAGAAATTAAAAAAAAAAAAGTAATCACAAAATCTGAATCTCAGATTGAAATGTTAATTCATTTGTGACATAAACTGATAATATAAAGCAGTCATCAGTATTCACTCTTGAATTTCTGGAATGAAGAGAAATTATACAAAAAGGCAATGAAAATTTATGAGTGTATCTCAAGTACAGAAGTGTACATATTAGGAAATTATTCTCATCTTCAGTGCTTTTACTCTCAATTTTGTGTCTGCTGGTAAACAGTAACGAGCGTCAACTTTGGAAATACGACTTCCTCCATTTTTTTCTTTTTTCGCCCTTCCGTCTTTTTCCAAGTTCATTCAAACTTTAAACCTCGATTTATTTAGCAAAACTTTTGTTTTTCCATAAATTCTTACTTACTTTCAATTATTTAACTTTGTATTGCCATCTAGGGGAAACTTTTCCTGAAGTTTCAACATCTGTTTTTGGTGCGCCTGGAGTGCATTTTTACTCCATTGAAGGAGAAACAGACCGAGCGAGTGGAAAATCGAAACGCTTCGTTTTTTTTGTTTTGGTTTTGTTTGTTTTTAGCGAATGTTACTTTATAACACCAACACCAACACTACCCTTCTTGTGATTTCTTCCTCTTCCTTTGTATTCTAACTTTGTCGTTAGATTCACGTACGAGCATCTTGTTAACTTTCAAATACATTTCAACGAAGGATAATTATTTTCGTGGTTGCGACAACAATGTACGGAAGAACCCACCCAGGGTAACTTTTGATTGACCAGCGGTATTGTAAAATGTATCATCTATCTAAACCTAGAGATAAAATATAAGTATGATAGTTAACCAAAGACATTATAGAAGAAGACTGGTCCCTAGCGGCGAGAATTGAAGCCGGTTACTGTCATAGGCTGGGCTTCTCCGCTCGGGGGTATGGACCAAATTAACAGTGATGCTTATGGAGCCGAGACATAAAACTGTTTAAAAAAGAATGCTAATTACTTTTAGTTTTTGAAAGTACTTAGATATGATATGCAGCTTAAGTCAAAATTGAAGTTGACGAACTTAAACAAAAGTTTTGGTCGATTTATCCGCTAGATATTTACGATAGAATGTATGGCAGAGAGGTTATGTGTGCTAAAGTAAACAAAGATCGACCAATCGTTAACTTCGATTTTTAAAGAACTGACAGCTTAAATTTATCCAAATTTTTGGTTTAAATGTTTATTAGACTATACTTTACAACATATGTTAGACTCAATACTGTTATTCGTAGAAATAATAGACAAAAATAGGTTTGAAGAGCGAGGCTCCATGCTAATATTAAATTGGTCCATACTCCCTACCCCCGTGAGGGGAAGTGCCCTGCCCATCAGCCCGTGCAATGACAGGCTTCAAAGCCCCCCCCCCCCCAAACAAAGAAATAGCAGAGGCCAGTCTGCTTCTATAATATCTTTGTAGTTAACTCAGTTGCGTAAAATGAAAAATATAACTGTCCGGCGCAATTCTAAGACGACCTCCCATCACCAGCGAAATTCGACAATTTTTCCATAAGTCTTAGTAGCAGCAGCCATAAGGTCAAGTACAAAATCCTCTCAGTAATAAGAAGTTGGAGCGGCGCACTATGGTCCAGAAGTCCGATTTTGGAAGACATTAGTTTGCATTAAAATCGCCCAATATCTTTGAAACGGCTCATCTGACATCAAAAATGGTTATCACAAAAAAGTTAAAACGGGTTACGTTCTATCTTTTTTGTAATCACCAGTTTTGGTATCAGATGAGCCGTTTTCAAGATATTGGGCGATTTTAATGCAAACTAATGCCTTCCTAAACCGGACTTCTGGACCATAGTGCGGCGTCCCCAGAAAATTATCATTCGCGACAAGGCTCGCAATTTGCGAGCTTTTATTTCACGCAAGAGAGTTAATTGTCATAGTGATATTTTATCGTTTCACCTTGTGTAGTGTTTTAGATTTTATTTTTTAGCCTTCTTAAGCTTTTAACCTTGGAACCCAGAGATTGTTTTGAATGGGGCTCTTGCGAACTTTTGCTGTAAGGCCAATCTGATGTTAGTCCAATCTATTGTTGAAACCAACGAAAGTCACAAAAATCATACTAAGAAAGTCTAAAATTCAGTAATAAACTCACAAAACTGCTCCAACGTCAAGATCGTAATAGCGCTTTAACGCAATGTATCATAGGAGACTCCTGACTAATGCGTCACTTTCTCCACGGAAACACAGAGATATGTCTCAAATTAGATAGGAATCTCCCATGTTACCTGCGTCTTTTCGCCATTATGCCCGATTCTGAGAGTGAATTTCATGATTTTTCAGTGTACTCATCGTCATTTTTACACGTACGTTTTTATGCAAAAATCAACTCTTCAATCCCCATAGCAAAAGTTTGCAAGAGCCTTATTATTCTTAATCATCACAGAACTGCTATAATGAAAAGGTCGTAATGGCGGTTCAACGCAGGTATCATGGGAGATTCCTGTCTATTATATCACTTTCTCTACGGAAACACAAAGATATGTCTCAATTTAGATAGGAATGTCCCATGATACCTGCATTGAACCACCATTATGCCCGATTCTGAGAGTTACTTTCGTGATTTGTCAGAGTCATTTTCGTTATTTTTACAGGTTTTTATACAAGAATCAACTCTTCACTCCCATGTAGCAAAAGTTTGCAAGAGCCCCATATCATCAATAGAGGTCAGATTTTTAAGACGCTTGAGGTTTTCAATAAAAATAATCGACTCCTCCATAGCCGTTTATAGTATTGTTAAGCTTCATTTTCGTTTACTGCAGGTGCTTATAAAGGCTGAGAGTAAAAATTGACTGCAGACATTGCAGTCAGACGTTTTTCGGAAATCAGTCTCTTGTGAGTCATTCGATAAGAAAAAAAAAATGAACCGAAATGGAATTGAAAATATTGTTCTGGTTTTGTAATCCGTTGTTTCATTCACAGTTCCTTTTTAGTTCTTACAAGCCATAATCTAATGTTTCGATTCCTTCCTGGTTCACATGTTACCATGATAAAACAAATGATTTATGTTTGATGTTTGCTAGTCGGTTTGGTTCAAAGTCTTTCTCAAATTAATCATGCCATGAACCAATCCCTCGTTTTGAAAACGGTAAATGAATGCATTTTCACACAGTATCGATCTCAATTATCAGAAATAAAAAGCGTTTTTTTATTTCTCTTCCCTTCTCCTGTTCTCTATTTTTACAAATTTTATTAAACCTTCTCCAGCTCTCCTTCACACGTTCCCCCTACATTTTATAGAGCAATTATCTGGAGAGGGTAACTTTGTTCTTTCAAATTCCCCTCTCCTGGAGGGGGCTGCAAATTACACTTTAATGGGAGATTTTGTTGAGCATTTTGCGTATTGAGCACCTGCTCTGCTCTCAAGTCAACGCAGTTTTTTCACCCCTAGATGAGGCGAATAATATTTTATGATCCTGCATTATTTATTTGTAATCCGGAGCAAATGAGAACAAAGTATCGTATTTTCAGACATCCTGAGTCTTTTTTTTTTCTTTTTTCTTTTTTTTTCTCTTTTTTCCGAGTGGTCTTCAATTCGATTTTCTGTGTCACTTTTTCAAACCGTTCATCGGAACTTTAGGACCAAATGAATCGATCGACCATTCCAAATCGCCAATGGAGCTCGATTTTTGGAATTTATTCTGTCGACCTTGTGTTCCATTGCATAGGGTGAAAAGCGATACTAATAAATATACAATAATGATAATTGTGGCTGCATTTATGTTACTAGCACTATTAAATGCAGTTTCAACCTACTTATTGTTAGTTAAATTCTAAGTTTAATATTTTCAAGACAGCGGTGGTTCGTGCAACGTGACAACGATCTATCTGAGATAGTCCGATCTTCAGGAGATTCACTGAGTCCATGAGAAATCGATACTTTTGTAAAGGTTCAAATTTCTGATTTCTAATAAGAAAAATTCCTCGTGACGAAATATTATTTCGTCGTGACCAAAAAAAGTAAATAAATTATTGAGAAAATAAAATACATATATTGAAAATGATTCGTAGGTTTCACTGTTTTCAATTTAAATTTAAATAACTATTTCAATAAAACTGAGAAAAGAATATACATACATTGAAAATGATTCGTAGGTTTCACTGTTTTCAATTTAAATTTAAATAACTTTTTCAATAAAACAAGTGCCTGATCCTAACAAAAGGACGGCAGTAGTAATCATCGTAATGGTGAGAGATATTTCAGTAAAACGTTATATATAGTCGCACTCTTTTCAAAAACGAAGGGACAATCCTACAATCTAATCTCACCCCCCCCCCCCCCCCAATAGTATCATTTCCCCTCTCTCTTTCATATTCATCAAATCTTTTATACATTTATATTTTTATACTTTTATATGTTTTTTCTTTTTTTCTGTTTCCGTTTCCGTTTATATCTTCTGTTTGTTATTTACTGGTAATGTGACTATTGATCGTACGATCTAACATATATGTTGTAATACTTAAGAAAAATGTGTACAGTGCTTGTTGCACTGAACTTATCATTGTGACCCGTTTGTTTTATTATAACTAAAACAATCGATAAAAAAAATAAACAAATAAAATAAAAAAAAAACTGTGTGCATTCAATAGTCTAAGAACGAGCACAAAGAGGAATAAATAAAGGGATGAGAATATTTGACTTGAAGAAGAAGAAAAAGAAGGAGAAGACAAAACAAAAAATCTGAGTTACACTTCCAGTTCGCTCAGTGTTGTGAAGAAACAACTCGTCAAATGAGACTCAACTTAGATCCTTCCGTGACACACACAAAAAATGAAAAATGAAGGGGGTATTCCAAAAGTTAAAGCATCCTCCTAAAAATCATTGAAATCCTTCTCGCATCCTCGCGCAAGGGTTTAAGTCGTGACAATGAAAACCAATTCTCCGGCTCTATAGCTTAGAGTCTTTATGGAGATCACGTATGAATACTTCTAACACTCTGGTATTGTTCTGAATGAAATTAACTCCCGCTAAAATGAATTCATTCATATTTAAATAATAATATAATAAAACCTTTTCGACGCTTTTTTCACCAAGGACGATGAGAGCTCTCACTAAACTTTTGTATATAGTTTGATGAAGAGAGAGGTCGTTGCACTATGATCTGAGCTCGTGGCGAGGCGTGCAATTTGGCAACGTTTCTTTTTCCCCCTTTAAACACATTAAAAAGGTCGAAACATCTGGTCATCGCTGATGACCGAAGCATTCGATTCTTTCAATGAGTTTAAATGGAGAAAGTACATCGTTGTCAAATTCCAAGCCTCGCAACTCTGACTGAGCTCGTCAAAAACTGGCCAAAAATCAGAAAGTAAATTCAGTGTCGTAGCGTGCTGTTGGCAACCATGTTTTCTGCCATTTGAACCTGTACAAAAGTGTCGATTTGGCGGCTCGTGAAATGCGATTTATCGATGGCTACTCCATTTAAAACTATAGAAAAGTATCGATCGTCAGGGGGAACAATTGAACCCCCGAGAAATCGATACTTTTCTATAGTTTTAAATGGAGAGGACATCGATATATCGCATTTCACAATCCGCCATTGGATTCAGTAAATCCACTGAAGATCGCATTATCTTACGTAGGTTTAAAAAGAGAGAATCGTTGTCACATTTCGCGAACCACTTCTGTCTTGAGAATTTTAAACTTAGAATTTAACTAAGTAGGCTAAAACTGCATTTAATAGTGCTAGTAATATAAATACAGCTACAATTATTAAAGGAAACGTTTAAATTTTTGAAGGGTTATAGTGGATAAAAATAGTAACGTAAGCGTGCAATTTGGCAAGTTGTATTTTGTTGATTTAAACCTATTGAAAATGTCGAACGTTTGGGTGTCCGGTGAACACCCCCAGATTTGACCTTATACATGGGTGTAAAAGGGCAAAATACAACGTAACCAAATCGCACGCTACGCCACTGGATAAAAACAAACTTACTTACCAGTCATACGGATGTTGACGGCTGAGCTGACGACAAGTTGCCCTGTGAGTCGATGCATAGTGCGGCAGCGATAGGCGAAGAATTGATCACGATACTCAATATTATGCACCAGCAGCTCTCCCGTGGGCAACACATGGAATTTACCATCTGTAAACAATCGGAACGAGTTCAGGACTCAGCTCTTGTATTTGCTCTTCAAAGATAACATGTAAACGTGCTACGAAATATTTGCATTTTCGACATGTTTTATACATACATAGTATTATCATTTGCTCGGTGTCTGCTACATGCGACTGGTTCGTTATGGGGTCGTTATATCATCATGGACTCGAACACGGATTCCTCAAACGTGTCTTGGAATGTGTATACTTTTTTCCCCCCTTATCAATTACCCGAGTGGAGAATACACGTATAACAATAATTAGTTGACAGACTTTGTATAAAAATCAATCAAAATTTTTACCCACCGAGATTAACCCTCTCATGACCCGGTTAGTTCAAAAAAACACCACTCTCTTACGTTTGTACAAATAGGGAAGGTAGTTAACTGTTCGTACTCGAGGGAGTTGGAATTGCCTATACGACGAATTGAAGGCGCCCGGCAAAAGCTTATCTTGTATAAGTGTTTTCATTCATAATCGCGTTTTTCTGGAATGAAGACTGAAACAATGTGAAATAGGGTAGAGGAGAAAAATTAGTATACTCGGTCCTTAAGGGGTTAACGGGCGCATCTGTTGTTTGAAGGGATTTGCTACAATTTGGCTTAGAAAATTGATGTACCTATTCTAAACTGAAACAACCAAAGTCTTTTATTGAAAGTTGGGTTTTTTTTCTCTTTTTTGAGGAGGGTATACGGTAGTGTGTCTGAGTCATTCCTCATTTTTGGCGCCACGAGTGATTTAAATCTAATAAAATTAAAAAACGATCCGAAAAATCGCTCTGGTCGATCCGCCTGATTCATCTGGTTTAATGATCGGCTTGTAAATTGCCTACAATGGGGCTCTTGCCAGTGGCGAAGCGTGCAATCTGGCAACGTTGCAATTCGCCTATTTAAACTCATTAAAAACATCGAACTACTGGGTGTTTGGTGAACACCTTCGCATTTGACCTTTTTGGTTGGTTTAAATGGACACAGTACATCGTTGCCAAATTGTACGCTACGCCACTGAAACTTGTTCAAGATTAGATCGTGATCTTGTTTCGTTTAGAAATTACAGCACCAGTACCGGTTTTTTTTGGGACACCCTCTGTATATATAATTACCAAGCAACTGTATACAATTTTCAACGAAAAAAAAACTAGGCATTATTGCAACCCCACAACGTAGGATTCCCACACTTGTACCATGTAAAATACGATATGAATAAAACTATATTCAAAACTATGAGGTGCATTTAACAATGAAACCGCCTCCGTCATCATATACGACGGCTTACATTATTTAAAATCCTCTCGATTGTACCCGTATACGTTCCTCGTGCAATTTAATTAAAGAACTCAACACTCAGTCGAAGTTAATGAACCGACAAAGTACATTTAACATTGGTCTCTCTGTTAAACTTCATACTTTAGTCTCGTCCGGTCTCTACAGACAGAGAGGGAGTGAGAAGGAGATAGATGCAAGGGAGTGAGAAGGAGATAGATGCAAGGGAGTGAGAAGGAGATAGATGCAAGGGAGTGAGAGGGAGATATATGCAAGGGAGTGAGAAGGAGATAGGTGCAAGGGAGTGAGAGGGAGATAGATGCAAGGGAGTGAGAAGGAGATAGATGCAAGGGAGTGAGAGGGAGATACATGCAAGGGAGTGAGAAGGAGATAGATGCAAGGGAGTGAGAAGGAGATAGATGCAAGGGCTTGTCAATCGATCAGAGAGTGACCCTTAGACGCAAAGTTGAAGCGGGCAGTGAATGCAACTAGCATAGCGTCAGTGGTCGACTCGCAATTTGCAAGTTTGTTGAATTAGTCAGTTCGGACGGCACGCAGCGCGGTAGAATTGGGCCGAACAAGGCTTAAAAAGGGTGTTGCCGGGAGGTGGGAGGGGGCTAAGGAAGGGTGGGGAGGGGATGGGAAGGGAAGGGGGCGTCGCGTCGTGGCAGGGGGGTGCCTCGAAATTAGTATCCTTTAAACGAACGAGCCGCGCTCTGATTAAAACCAGAGCCCGCTGAGTCCGTCCGTCTGTCTAGCCTTGCCTTCCTTTTCTCTGATTCCACGGCCGTTTTGCTTTCGAGCGGCGTCTCTTTTTCCCTTTTCTCTATCTTTTTCTCTTTCTCTCTTTTAAGCTTCATTTTCTCTCATATTCACTCTAGCAACTTGCATCTCGTTTAAAACTCTTTCTCGAACTAACTTTTGAAATTAACTTAGAACTTGGAAATTAAATTTGTCATTTGCGCGGCGTGGGGTCGAACCACGCAATGTGTTTTTTGCCTATCCCCCTCCGGCCACCCACCCCACCACCTTTTCCACGCATACAAGCCTAACAATCCATTGCATTCCTCTTTTTCTTCTTAAAAACTTTTGCCGTGAGCTAATTAATAGACCAATCTGATGTAAAAGCCAGCGAAAATCACGAAAATCGCACTAGAAAAGTATAAAATTTAGCAATAAACTCACATAACTGCTAAAACGTCAAGTTCGTAAAGGAGGTTCAAAGGAGGTTCAAAGCAGGTATCATGGAAGATTTCTGTCTGATCTGTCACTTTCTCTAAGGAAACACAGAGATATGTCTCAATTGAGATAGGAATCTCCCATGGTACCTGCGTCTTTCCGCCACCAAGCCCGATTCTCAGAGTGAATTTTGTGTTTTTTTAGTGTACTCATATCATCATTTTTACAGGTTTTTACACAAGAATCAACTATTCAATTCTCTACAGCAAAATTTTGCAAGATCCCCATTATATTATTTCGTTTTATTTTAATTGATATTTTAGCTTTGATCCTGTTTTGTTCTTTTTTATATTGTGAATTTTCGGGCTACTTGTGTAATTCTGTTGTTGTACTCATTAATCAGACCCTTGGGGGGGGGGGGGGGAGGTTGCAATTTTTAACCATAAACATGCATAAAGGAGATTTTAGCACCAATGGCAAAAACTACGGTTCACTGAGCGAATTATTTTTTTAATCCAAGGTGTATTTCGTATGAGTTGAAGAAACGGCACAGTGAAATATTGACTAAGGGGAAATTCCTTTAACCCAAGGAAAATGTCCGCTGCTACAAGTCAAAGATTCCTTGTTCTGATAGTGATTCTCCTTCAAGCAACAGAACTTTCTTCGTGCAAGGAAAACTGTCACACGTAATGTTTTTAAAGAAGTATTTTCTCTCTGTGAAGAAGTCCGAAAGATCGAAAATTTGATGTTTCGTGAAAACAGGGACGACCAAGGACCAATCACTTGGTTTGCTATCCCACCCATGGAATAGAATCGACTTGCAACTTTTTTTTTCTTTTTATCGGAGACACAACAAAACAAAGACAATCAGGCACCTTTGTTGACTTCTGAGCAAAGGTGTTGTTGGCGTTAAGTGATTCTCCTTCATGCAATCAGAATTTACTTCGCTCAAGGAAAACTGTCACAAGTAATTGTGTTTCCTTGTTTTTAAATAAGTAATTCTTCTTAGTGTACGATATTAATAGCTATTTAAAAATTGAAATTTTTCTAGTTCACAACTTCATGTGCAAACATATATTGCAACTACCTACAACATACTAAATTGCAGACATAGTTTTGAAGATAAAAGTTCAAATTTTTTTCTAGCTCACAACTTTCTGTGCAAAAATATAATGTAACAACAGCTGTTTGTAAGAAACTTAAACGCATTCATTATCTTGAAGAGGAAAGAAAAAAAATCAACGTAGCAGCTCGAGAGAATCGTGTTTAATCCACTCATTCATATCTTAAAGTCTTTCAAAGCTGCTGTTATAGAATGTGAGGCAAAACTTCTAGCTCGCACAGGTGGATAATATGAAAAAACATTGACACCCCACTTCCCCCCTCCCACTCACCAACGTTGAGTTCGTTGGCCGACAGCATGTATTTAATGTCCTTTGCGATCTCAATTCTCACATACTCGCACCAAATTAAACGACTCGCTCGATTACAGAAAGGACTTTGAGAGAGGTGAAACGACTTTTGATACTACCTCGAGAAAGTTTGCAGCTTTTATTGATGACCGACTCCGAAAATTGAACGCTAACTGTTGTTTCAACTTTTCAACTTACGCTCATTTTTTCCACCCCTCTATGAAAGGCGGATCCAACTGTCGGCGCAATACGGCCAACGTCTATTGCTATCAACGTCTTTTCCTTGACTTCTTTCGGGATATCGGAAAATTATTCTTTAACTTAACGGTTATTTGAAGTTTTTTGATTCCATTTTCTCCTTCAATTTTGAAAGCGTGTGTTGCCTCCCAGCCTTCCCTATCCATTACAAAGCTGGCACGAATATGGATTCCGGAGTGAGACTGATTGAATTTGACTGGTGATTGATGAGTAGTAATGCGTCAAGCGAGAGCGATTTCTCCTCGTTGGAAGCACGAATATTTTGACGTTTCGCGAATTACAAACATCGCACATTTACACGATGTAATGCGTAAGCACCGTTTCGCGAGTCCCGCGCAACAGCTATTTTGAGACAACGGAACGGAGAAGGAATGGAACTAGAATATAGTGAGACGATACTTTGCAAATGAGATATTCTTCGCAACAAAATATTTATCTTATTATTAGTATGGATATACAGTGTGTACAGAGTGTTTCAATACTCATTTCCCAAACTTTGGGAACGTATTGTCTGAGTCAAACAATTTTTCTTTTGTTTAACATGTGCACTGAAAAAAAATAAATAGTTAAAAAAGTACCTACAGAACAAAATGATTTGCTAAGTTAATCTATAATTTTGTTAAATTAACAACTCAAATGCTAAATCAGCAATTCATTTTGTTAGCTTAACAACTAACTTTGCCCAACCAGCAAATCAAATAGTAAAAATAACAATTTTTATGCTTGAATAACAAATTAGTAAGTAAAACCCTGGTAAAAATAATCAGCTTGTTGACAGTTAGCGTGAGATTTGAGACCTGGCGTCAACATGACGTCATGTTGACGTTAACACTCTACGTCATCATGATGTCAACATAGATTATGCTGACATGTTGACATTGTTGACGTCATGACGACGTCATGTTGACGTCAGGTCTCAAATCTCATGCTAACTGTCAACATGATGACATTTAGCTGATCATTTTTACCAGGGAATCAGCAATTTATTTTGCTGATATAACAAGCTGAATTGTTAGATCAACTAATTGGGTTAAATTCTGTATTTTTTTTTAATTATTTAAAATTGCTAAATTGACAATGTCTATTTTGTTAAAAAAATCACCATTATGTGGTTGATTTAACAACTATTTTTGTAAACTCAACAAATAAATTGTTAACTTAACAGAAAACCCTGGTTGATTTAGCAACTTTCAATTTTTGTTAAATCAGCAAATTTTGAATTGTTGCTTTAACAATTGATTTTTTTCAGCGCGATTCTGCACAGTCCCTGTATCACAGAATAATCTGATTAGAACGGAAACTCTACGCTCTACATAACGCTTGAGTAAAGTTTTGAAACATATTTAATTTGGTGTCTTTTTACCAAACAAATGAAAATATTCGAGTCGTTGAGCGGAAAACAAGGATGCATTTGGTTTCTTACTCGATTTCATAGCTTGAGAGATACGATTTTGTCAAAAATTATATTGTTTTAAATGGAAATTTTGTGTTGTGACGTCAAAACACAGTTTTTTGCAAGTTTACGCATGAGTATATATCCAAAACCAGGACATTTTGGGGAAAAAAAACCAATGGCACTTTTTTTCTCAACTCATTAACCCTCTCAAGGCCAGGTTAGTTCAAAAGAACGTCACTCTTCCGTTTACATTGGGAGGGTAGTTAACTGTTCGTATTCGAAGGAGTTGGAATTGCCTATACGACGAATTGAAGGCGCCCGAAGACATATCTTGTACTTACATATTTTCATCGATAGTCTCCTTTAAAGAGTTTTTAGAATACACTTTTTCCAGCCAATCAAGGATAATTTTCAATTTCCATTCTCATCACAGTTGATCAAGCAACTCTAAATAACTATTTGAATTAATCAAAAAAGAGGTCAAGTTAAGACCACGCAAATCTTGTTTAACGAAATTTGGATCCTGCTCCGTTTAAGTTAAAACAACGTTTTCAGATGTTTGATGAACATTTTTTGGCAAAACAAAAAAAAAACGCATGAATTACAGACCTGATTTCAATCATTGTGCTGATTTTCAGTTGCGGCTCAAGCAATTTGGCAACCCTTTAATTTTTCCATTTAAACCTATGCAAAAGTATCAACATCGTGGGGGTGCAATTGCGCCTCCTAAAAATCGATTATTTTACATAAGTTTAAATGGAGAGGATACGTTGTTGCAAGATTGCAAGCGCCGCCACTGCTGCTTTTATTTTGTTGTTGTAAACTTTAGTTTTTTTGTTGCGTCATAACAATTGAGACAACAAAACTATATTTATATACCACGACACAAAACTAAAAGCCTCTGTTTTATGAGTAAAGATATTAATTGATTGTCCTCTTCAAAGCTATTTCGGGACTAAAAAAGCTAATTAGACGGTTGAACATGTTGTCCAGACAAACTTTGTGTTCACGTACTTACTAATCCAAAAAAATTAAAATCATTTTTATCGGTGAAAAGTGAGGGAAGTCCTAAAATATAATGTTTTGTGGAATTACTCGAGAGAGTTTCAAAAGCATCCTAATAAGTAACAAGTTAGCTGCTTTCTTTCATCTCATTAAAAGCCATTAAAGCAACTCACGTTCATAACAGAAGTCGTTTGGATACCCATAAAACGATATTTTTAACACGAGCTTCATGGAACTCAAAATACTCGCAGACACAAAATCAGGTAAGGCGTAGGAAGCGAGCCGCAGTTTCTCGGTTAAGTAACGGTTGGAGCCAGCCATCAAGAGTTAAAAGTTTGCTCACGCATTAATTTCAAAATCCGAAGCCGTATTTTTCTGAAATACCTGTTTCACTCAAGTTTGGTGAGAGACTAATGGGTCTGTATACAGGATGTTTCAAGTTTCATGTCAGAAAATTTAAGAGCCAATCCTTCAGATCGAAAACAATACTTTTTTTCCCAATAAACATTGACTTTCAAATGCTTTCCCTTTAAGCAACAATTTTTAAAGTTTAAGGAAAAAGTTTTTTTTTTTTTTAATTATGTGGTGAAACTTATACATGAAAATACACTCAAATTCCGGCAACCATGGGCAAAACGCTAATTTTTTCACCTTTGCCGTCGGCTATTTGACGTCTAAGAACGCATTCGTACAGAAAAAATAAAATAACTCAAAAATCTTTATTCGGGGATTTTCAAACGGATTTATTCAAATAATTTTTTTTGAGATCGGAAACTTGACATTTTGGTCTTCGAAAGGGCAAACTTATTAGAATATACTCACTTAAATATAAGTTTTGGTTTTTATTTTTGTTTTTTTTTGGGGGGGGGGGACGTTAAAAATTTTACACAAAAAGATATATTTAGCGCCTCAATGTGTAAAATAGTCGATAAATTTAACCACTACAAACTACATTTTTTTCCCGAACTTTAAAAATCGCAGCTCAGGGAGGAGGCAATATAAGGCTCATCTCTATACGGTCGATTATTATCGAGATCTTAGATCTTATTTTTTTTCCAAACAATCGACTCTGTAATGTCCAGAGCTGCCGTTTTGCGTATAATTAATCGCATTTTTCAATTCACCGATGATTTCACCGGTTGACAAAAGATTACACAGTTCAGTTTAGTGTATGACTATATAATGCACGAAAATGCTCGCATCTACAATCTTTTCTCAACCGGTGGAATCGTTGATGACTATAAAAAACTTGCGGATACACTACTAGCGGAGTTTCCACCGATTGAGAAAAGATTTACAGATCAGAGTATTTTTGTGCATTTCAGTCATACATTGAATTGAACTGTGTAATCTTTTCTCAACCGGTGGAATCATCGGTGAATTGAAAAATTCGATTAATTATATACGCCAAACGGCAGCTTTGGAAATGTCCTGATATTAAACTGGAAACACCCTGTATAACGAGAGAGAAGGCGTAGTGTTTCAATACTCCCGCGATGTGATATAAAGTTCGATGTACTTTTATTTCGAGTTATCCATGAAAAATACCGCACTTTCCTCAGCTAGATTCAACTCATCTCCCACGTAATCTGTCATAATCTCAATCCGATGCGTGGTAAGAAGAGTAGAGGAAATCGTATACTCAATTACTCAAGAAAGCTCATCAGTCAATCAACACATTAGGCTCATTTTCCCGATTCATCAAAGCAGAATCGACTAAGTTCATCTCAACGCTGAAAAAGGGGAGAAGAAACTGAAAAAGTCTTCGTCGAGACTTCACTGGATACCCAGACATCCGATTTACGCAATTTAAAAAAAAAAAAAAAAAAAAAAAAAAAAAAAAAAAAAAAAAAAAAAAAACGAAAGACTTGGTAAAAAATATCTTCAGTAAGTTTCATATCATTCGCGTGAATTGCTAAAGAATTTAAGTGGGGTTCTAAAAATCTGCATTCAGTGTTCGTTTTTTGCGCAAAAGTTCAAATAACCTCTTTAGTTGGAATTTTAAAGCTATATTTTTGATTATTTCGATGGAGTTAGCTCTTTGTCAATTCTGAACAGTTTTATGAGTAGCGGGTAGAGCGAGCCACTTATTTAAATTTTTCTATAAATAATTGTTACATTTTTTAAGTAAACCGACTTTATTCTTCACTCCCTCCGCGTGCACTCCCTGTACTTACAATTGATTAAGAACACTGAAATATTTGCCGCACTATTTTTTTTTTTTTTTTTTCAAACATGCAATGTAACTGCATTTTTGGTATTTTTGTATTTTTTTTGTATTTTTTTAATAGGAGCTCTAATTTCAAAAAATTTAAATCAAAATGTTGTGTTTTGTAAAAATGCTGTCCGAATATCTTCTGACACGAAGAAAATTGCAGTTGAAGAAAACCTGTTGGAGATTTAAGCATCATTTTCATGACGAATCATGTTAGCTATAGTTTTGAAGGCAAATATTTCAATGGAGACTCGCATGGTTCTAATCGGTAATATCGGCCGCTTCCCTAAAAGGAAAAACTGAAGTATATCCGTTTTGCTGTATAGCTATACTCTTAGCTCCTAAACGAAGAGGTTTTCAAGAAAATCATCGAGTTGTTCTTCGTTTTTTATATATTTTTAGAATTAGCTACTTTAATTTTCGGAGCCTCTCGCAAAACGACTTCTACTTACAAGGTTATGGAATTTTTTCTTTTTAAAGTAGATGCTATGAATTTTACTTATTAATCTACACTGAGAGAAATCACTTCTTTAAAAACAATGAAACACGTTTACTTGTGACAGTTTTCCTTGCGCGAAGTAAAGTTCTGATTGCATGAAGGAGAATCACTGTCACAATAAGGAATCTTTTACTTGTAGCAGCAGACATTTTTCTTGGGTTATTCCTTGGTCAATATTTTACTGAGCAGTTTCTTTAACGCAAAAAAATACACCTTGGATTAAAAAAAGAATTCTCTCTGTGTACTGATTTTGATTCGTAAAAAGCACCATGAAAATTCAAGATAGAACCAACAAACCGAAGTGAGAGTAAAGTAGGCTTGTACAATTGATTGAATTTTTGTCGCATTTTTGAGCATTGAATCGAAATTGGAAAGAGTCAGTTTCGATCAATCGAAGTTTCGAAATGTTCGTGAAATTTTCTTTCAATTGATAAGCAATCGCACAGACCAAACGAAAAGGTATTCAAGAGTGATCATGTACTTACCTCCATCATGACTGGCATAAATGTTCAAGTTAGGTTCCTGGAGCCATGAGACCACTCGAACGTATTCCTTGACGAAACCAGGAATGGAACATTGTAGGATCGCCGTGCAGCCTCGACCCGCAACGAGGACGTCAATCGAGATTTTGTACGCTTGTGCCACAACTGCAACAGAAATTTTAAAATTTAATAATTCATTTATTTATTTTGTAGTAAGAGCCTATAATATCAAGCGGCATCGGTCATGAGCGTACATCACGGTTGGGACAAACTTTTTGCAAGAAAAGGTCTCGGAGCAACATGGACCTTTTTTTATACGAAACAGTCTAGAGCAATGGGGCTCTTGCAAACTTTTGCTACAGATAATTGAAGAGTTGATTCTTGCATAAAAATCTGTAAAAATGACGATGAGTACACTAAAAAATCACGAAATTCACTCTCAGAATCGGGCTTATTGTTAGTGGCGTATTAAAGGACGCAGGTATCATGGGAGATTCCAATCTAAATTGAGACTTATCTCTGTGTTTCCGTAGAGAAAAAGAAAAATTAGACAGGAATCTCCCATAATACCTGCGTTAAATCGCCATTACGATCTCACCGTTATAGCAGTTTTGTGAGTTCATTATTCAATTTTAGACTTTCTTTGTGTGATTTTCGTGATTTTTGCTGGTTTTTACGTCAGATTATAATATTCATTTGCCCACAGCAAAAGTTTGCAAGAACCCCATTAAGATAACGTTTGTGAATGTTAAAGGATTCTCCTAGGTGTGTTTATTCCTTCAAACAAATCAAGTTTTAACCTTTAATGCATTTTTTATGTTTCAAAAAGAAGCGTCAAGATAAGGTGGTAAATGTGATGCAATGTCGAAATATAAAGAGAGCTAGAAAAATCAAAATAAAGACCGTTTGAATGAAATGTCGAAACGTGCTTCTTGATAGAATGAAGCTTCAAAATCGATTGCTTTTTCAAGACTTAAATTCATTGCGGCCCGACTGGGGACGACTTTCTAGAGAGTTGTGATGATAGGAAAGAGGTTTTTCAAGCAGCGTGGGAAAGCATGTGAAAAACGGTATTGATGAAAGAAAGTCGAAGAAAATGCGGAGGAAATGAGACGGAACCATTTTTGCCAGATTTGAGGTTAAAATCCGAATATTTTACATCGAGTCTTTAGGGAAAATATACAGCCAAAAGCCACGCATCTCGCAACACTGTTTGAAGCACGGCTCAAAAATTTATCGCTGAAATGAATCGAAGGGGAAATACAAAAAATATAGACTATATATATATTTAGGCTATAGAATAATAGAGAATAATTCTTACTACCTACTGATGTGTTTATTCTTTGCCGAGTTGGAATGATTCCAGAGTTTTTGGCATCAAAGCAGAGCATTGAAAAAGGTACGTGCGTCGTGCAATGTAAGCAATATTCACACACGAAAGGAATTCTAACTATAAACAGAGATTCAGTCCTTGCGATTGGAGATCGCACTGCAGGACCATTTCTTAATGGAAACCAAGATAGAACGTATTGAGCTTTGCTTTTTTCATTTTTTTTTTTTTTATTTTTTATTTAACAGTCTCTTTTTATTTTTATTTTTTCCCCTCTTCCACCTTTAGAAATGTTGGTATACAATGGTTAAACCTAAAGCATATCTAGTTAAATCTATAGAGTGAAGCATGTAGGAATTGTAGAATCACATTAAAATACACTGTTTTTGTACGACTACAAGCACTTTTTTTCAGACTTTCGGAACACGCAAGAAACTGTGGTTTCTTTCCGGCATCATGGAATTTTTTCGACCATGGCTCAAATACAAGCAACTGTGACAACAGAAACTAGGTCAGACATTTTTCAGGGCGCGAATTTGAAACACTTGCATACTCTTTTGGAATATGTGTGTAAAATGGCTACAGACACTTTTAGCCCCATGCAACTTGTGCTTTCAACCACGAATTTTGTCAATTTTGATCTGAACTAGAATCATAATCGATTAGAGCGGTTCAGCAATGGTTAGATCTGTTGAATACTTTTTCTTCTGCCATGGACATGGACAATGGAGCTCTTGCAAGGTTTTGCTATACTGGCAAATGGACCATCATTTCTAGTGTAAAATGCTGCGAAAATAACGATGGGACCATTAAAAAAGTTTAAAGCTCACCCCTCGCAGAGAAAACTTAACTTGAAGTTTCAGGCGGCCACCCTTGCATGTATGCACCAACCTCGGATTAGCACCTCAAACAAACAGCCGCCATCTTGCTTCTTGACAATCGCAAATCTGAGAATAAACTTTCAGATGATGTTCACACAACACTAACACGACTAGATAAATACATTATAGCAACGCAATGTTCTTTTCAGTCAGCCGTTTTCCTTTCGGAAGGTTCGTAGCGGCGATACACCGATACATGTGAATTACGGCGATTGTCAACATGCAAGATGGCGGCTATTTGTTTTGGGTGCGAATCCGAGGTTGGTGCATACATGCAAGGGTGGTCACCCGAAACTTCAAGTTAATAAGTTTTCTCTGCGAGGAGTCAGTTTTAGACTTTTTTAATGGTCTCATCAATTGAACTTTTCGTGTGTAAATTTTTGAAAGAAAAATTTGAGTGAAGGGAAATGTTTCGCTTACCTGCTCGAACTTGGACATCCCTACTGATTATCCGGCCGACCGTGTTTGAGGCAGCGCACCTATAGACGGTGCTGTGAATGTCCTGCCGAAAAGCAGCCGCAGAGAAAGGGAGAAGTACAAGGGTTCCGTTATGGAGAACCCTCCGAACACCAGGCACGTCGGTGATTGGTGAGCCATCCACAGTGGTCCATTCAATGATAGGCATCGGATTTCCTGTCGCTGAACAATCGAGCCATCCGCCGCTCGAATTTGAAAATTCTATTTTGGAAGGTGGCTCCATCAAAAAACTTGGACCCTGCAGCAAGGACTCGTAAGCTGATATGGCTTTGAGAATGGATAGCGTTCCTGAAAACAAAGAAAATAGATTCGAAATTGAGTTTTCAATTAATGTGATTTATTGATATGATAAATTTCACGGGCATGGAAATACAATGAAAATAAACTGTAGGGAATATCCTGCGAACACATTCTCACACCATTTTTTTTCTGGGGAAGTTCCTTACCCCCTTTAGAATTCTGGGGGAGACCCCCCTCAAATTTCAAATAGTTGCACCTCTACACATAATTCCGCCTTCAATCCGAAAAGTGTTTGCAATTATGTTGAGAAGCTGCAGAAATAGTTGCCTAATTTATCCTTTGGAGGCTACCTACTTGAGATTCCTAATTTCAATTCTGATGTAGCTTTCAACAAGTTTTAGAGAGATTCCAGGAGATAATTTGCTTTTATCCTTTGAGTTATATTCATTCTATTGTTTCGTCGATCTATTTGTTGGCAATTCTTGTTCCCTGTAGTTTTTGTGGGTTGTAGAAATCGATAATAATTCTTGTATTTCCTCCAATGAATACAATATTTGATTTCCTGTTTCTGACTAAGGATCTTCGAAATAATTTGTTAGTTTAGTACATTAAACCCCCCTCCAAAGATGTACTTTGGTTATACATTGTGTACACAAAATTTCAACAAAATTCATCCGCAGCCAATTTCGAATGACACTTTTTTATAAATTTAATTTTCCTTATCAGCAGAGTGAATGTAACGAATGAAAGTAGTCAATATCTAATATGTAGTCTCTCCGTCCGTCGATGGCAACACCGTTGATTTTAAAATTTGATGGCATTTCGATATTCTACATGATGATTCCATCGGTTGAATAAACATTACATATCAGAGTATTTTTGGGTAATATAGTCTTCCTACTAGACTGGACCGTGTAGGCAACATTTTCGTCATACGGTAGAATCATCGATGAAAACAGTGGCTTAGCTTGCAATTTGGCAACATTGCAGTTGGTCCATTTGAACCCATAAGTAATATCGAACTATTGGGTTTTCGGTGAACTTCTTCGCATTCGATCTTTTAGATGGGTTTAAATGGACGCAATACGACGTTGTCAAACTGCACGCTCCGCCACTGGATGAAAATAAAAGATTCCAAGGAAGATCCGCAAAACAGCAGCCCTGCTGGTAAATGTTGCATCGGCTCAAATGGGAACTGCAAGCATTCCGAATAAGTAGATTTTGCAACACCCACTTTTTTTCTCGTTTTTTTTCCAGCTGCGTGCCGATCTAACATTTTCAAATCGCAGGGTTTGCACAACTAATAATAATCTTACAGCAACTTTTTTAAGTGGTCTGCATTTTCATTTTCAACCCTGAGTCGAAGATATAGGAAATCTCAACTTTACAGACAGTCAAACAATTTTAATTGTTGCCGTCACAAAGATAATCCTATAGTTTCTATTTATATAAAACAAACTCGTGACAGTCAAAAATTTGGCCCAGCATTCCTTTCATGCATGTTGCAATTTGGCAACATTGCAGTTGGTCCATTTGAACCCATAAATATTATCGAACTATTGGGCCTTCGGTGAACTTCTTCGCTTTTGTTTTTTTAGATGGGTTCAAATGGAAGCAATACGCCAAAAAAGAAAAAAGAAAAAAAGATAAATACGTAAAAAACCGCAAAACGACATCCCTGAAATTCGAGGATTCTAACCTGCGATCTGGCAGGACCGGATGAATTGCGTTTCATCAACTTTAATACTTGTCTTCAGATCTAAGCTGCAGACTCCATAATTTCTGAGAAAAGTTAAAGTGGAGAGCGTTTTAAGACTTGTTTGAAATCTCTTGACTGCTCAAAGGACTGGTATACGCAGTTCAACTGTTAATGAACTTCCTCAGAAATGTATAATTTTGCCAAAGAGGGCGGTACAATCGAGGCACTCAACCACGTCCGACCCGCAAATTAAACTTATTAACGATTGAGTGTATCATCAAGTAAATGATTCGTGGTATAATGAATCCAAAACAGGCTTTGAAAAGTCGTAAATCACGGTTTACTGACCAAGAAGCACGCACATGAAGAAAATTATTCAAAATTCATAGTATTTCTTGAATCCGCTTCAATCAATGTGGTAACTTTTCACTCCTCCGTCCGTTTAAAAACTCATGTAAAATATCGATTCGAGGGAGTGCACTGAGCACCCCTAATATTCCGACCTTTTTCATAATTTTAAATTGGCTAAATGCAACGATGCCAGATTGCACGCGCCGCCACCGATCCGTTTCAATCAATTCCAACCATATGCAGGCCCGTCACATTTTACTACCGGGCCCCGGTACTAATTAGGCTTCCAGGCCCCCTTTTCAGGTAGTCGGGAAGGGGGGGGGGCTCCCACCCATCCCCCCCTCATCCCCAGCAACTCCGATAACTCCGACTTGCTGAGTCTGCTATCAAGTACGGTAAATTTTACCATCATATGGTAAGTGCAACGTACCTTGTGGTAAATTAAGATAGCCTGTTGGACGTTGGTACATTTCATCACAAGGTACGTTGCATAATGCATTTACCATATTATGGTAAAGTTTACCATACTTGATAGCAAACTCCAAAATCAGCAATGCAGATGGTAAATTCTACCATTTTTTCCCCCGAGAAGATCGTTATCTCGGCTGATCGAAGCGAGAAAACATACTTTATTTCGAAGATTTAAAAAAAAAAAAAATCGGCTTGCCGGGCCCCTCTAAGGCCCGGGCTCCGGACCCATGGGTCCAGCGACCCAGCGTCCCCCCGCATGTGATGGGCCTGACCATATGATGTATTCCATCAATTCCGATGTATTTCAACCATTCCGTCAATTAAAGAGTCTAAAGTTTCTAACAAAGTAGAGCCATGCCAGATTGTCAAAACTAAAATCAGACCTTTCTGGATCAATGACTTGACGATAAAATACGGAGAAGCATTGATTTCTACATCATCATTATGAATTCTTTATTCATAGAATAGAACCATTGCTCTTAAAATCACAATTAAATATGAGTAATATAATTATCTTATTCGGATAATTACTATTTGCTTTGCCAAACAATCAGCGCTTACTGGCGCGCTAGATTACTAAGCTACCAAACTAACCTGTTGTGTACAGACCTTGGTTTTTACTTAATAAACAATTACAGTCTAGATTGCTGAAGAAAAATCTGTTCTATTTTGTAGTACTTGCCTTTTTAAAAACCGAAAGTCTTTAGGAGATCAGCGAAGTTTGTTTGTCGTTTAATGTGAGGCATTGCAGCATAGGCGGATCCAGCAATCTGGCAACTGCGCATTATTCCCATTTGAATGTATGATAAACAATCGATGCTTGAAGGGGCCCTGGCCCCGTGACTAATCGATTATTTGCCATTCAATCAAATGGGACAAATACACTGTTGCCAGATTGCTGGATCCGCCTATGCATTGCGGTATGCAGCTCCAAAGTTTTTGAATAATAGGACTATTGCGATAGAAATCTACTTTTGCTCTAATTACGGAAAAATACAACTCAATTTCAGCTCCATGAATTGCTTCAACGGATGAGAATATAATTGTTCAATGCGCTCATATTTTACAGTTTTCATTATTCGCAACCTTTACATTTCATTGGAGCCAGAGAATGCACGTCAAAGTAAAAGTTACGGGTTCGAAATGAGTTATTGATGCGGAAAAAAGATAGATCCCTTTCTTCCCTCTAAATCATGTGTCTAATTAAAAAGTGAAACTGCCTTGTTTGAAAGAGCAGTATCTCAACTTTTTTTTTTATGAATAAGTTTTAGTATCAAAGTATTTCAATTATAAACGCGAGTACGACTGCTCACTCATTAGACCGCGCTGTTTTGCGGAAACAAAAATACTGCACGAGGTAATATTTTCTCTTATTAAATGCTCACCCTCCCTTTTCAATGTTTCTGATTAATGATCGATCACGGACGGTTTTTTTTTTTTTTTTTTTTTTTTAAATTAAATTAATAATTTGACTATTAAATCGCTTATAGCAAAAGTGTGCAACAGCCCCATTCTAGTTTTTTAAAAACAGCCATGAATATCTAAAATTTGGTGATATTTGACAAAAAACGGTGTTAAAACTTTCAGTAGGTTATATTCTCGTGACGTCATTATTGCACGAGTACCTCCACTTTTATGTACGTGTAGTTTATGTACGTACAACTCAGAACCCGAGTCGGAACACTTCCCTAAGATGCGAGCATTACAAATGGCAGAAGCGCATGCGAAATCGTGAGGTGCATTATGGGCCCAAAAAAATAAAATAAAAAAAAAAAAAAAAAAAAAAAAATAATAATAAAAAAAAAAAAAAACGTGGGCAGCAAAGAATTCGCAACGCCCGGTTGCCCGCCCGCCCGTCGTCCGAACCTCACGTCACAAATCAAATCAAATTACGAGTGCATATTTTACACGCTATATGCAAAATTTGTTAACGTGCACAGATGCAGACACTCCCCCATTCCCTCTCCCATCATGACTCAGTTTTCCTCCTTTTTTATGTCTCCGCTCCGCGATTATGAGGTTAGCTTTCTGGGTGTACATACTGAATTTCAGACCCCACCACTCGTTTCAGAGATAATATGCTGAATTTCAGGTGAAGTTTATATTCTGCGCCAGTGTCAGGCCTCCGTTATTTATTACTCTTTTGAGCTTCGGCCTCACGTGTTTTAGTGTTGTTTCGGGACTCTAACGTTCACAGCTCACTGTAATGTTCGGATCGTTGATCCATTTTTTTTTTTTTTTCGTATTTTCCCCTCTTCGACCAAAAATTGTTTCTACCCTGAATAATTTGTATAGAATAGTTGAGGAATGCCTTCACGTTACAGCAAAAGAAGGTATGAGGTGAAAAAGAAATAAGTGTGTTTTGTCTTCCTTATAGTTTCCTTCAAGAACTTTCAAACAGCTTTTGATAGACATTTTCAAATATATCAACACGATGGGGACGCCGCACCGGCAGTGTTGCCAGATTGGGGTGAAAAAGCCGTACGTTTTACATTGATTTAAATGGGGACGATACGGCTTTTTACCCTTGATCTGGCAACACTGCGCACCGTAGAGAAAGCCTATGTATAGACTCTCCGGTGATCTTAAAAGACAGTCCTTTTTCATTCACAGAGAAAAATAGTCTACTAAAAATGGCCTGAATTCTGATAAAAAGTCCTCGCGAAAAGAAGAGTTAGAAGTTTCTGGTAATACAGCTTTCACGTTTCGTGTAATTCTTCACCTATCTGAGAATGAGTTCATTCATATACAGTTTCGAAAATTCATGGTGATAGTTTGTTTTATGTTCAAGTAAAAAAAAAATTGGGTCAAGTAGCAGAGCGTTATTGCCAATTTAAGAATGCAAAAAGAAGATATGCGCATGCATTCGGAGATAAAATGCTCGCGCATCTAGGTGTGTACTACAGTACAGATCTTACAGTGCCGTTCAATAAAGGTGCTAAATATTTTGACGGATTTTTGCAGAAATGAACTAACTGAATAGGGAATTAATAGTGGGCGGTTCCTTTTTGCATGAAGCCATCTATTCGGCAATGCAGCGTAAATGCAACGGTGTGAATTTACAAGGAAAATTTAGTTTTATCGCCCATCATTCTGTAAACTGTTATGCGGTGTTTAAACCCTCGAGGCACCGTTAGAAAATTATCCGTGAATTTTGCGCGGAGCGTTTAGATAAACCGTTCGATAAAATCCCGAACACCGTAACGTGTAGCTTCAGAGGAGGCTAGTGATAAGAAAATCCGAGCTGAATTAATTGAAATAAGTAAGGAAATGGTCCCTTACTTAGCTCTATTCTCGCGTAAAGTGTGGTCGTTAACAGCATCCGGGGTCGTTCCTGGGTCTGCCTATGAAGAAGAGGCTGAAAAACACGCTGGATAACACTTTCGTTGAATTTGGAAAAACTTAATTTTCACCGAGAAAAATTATACTTCGGTGTTCAGTTTATTTGAAAAAATAAGTTTTTAAAGAGAAAAAGTTTTGAAGAGCACTGAGAGAATTCTTTTTTTTAATCCAAGGTGTATTTCGTTTGTGTCGAAGAAACTACACAGTGAAATACTGACAACAAGGGAAATTCCTTTAACCCAAGGAAAATGTCTGCTGCTAAAAGTAAAAGATTCCTTGTTGTGACAGTGATTCTCCTTCATGCAATCAGAACTTTACTTCAAGGAAACCTGTCACAAGTAAACGTGTTTTCTTGTTTTTAAGGAAGTGATTTCTCTCATAGTGAGTCTACCATTACCGTACTATTTGGGAAGATTTGTTCGAATGTTTGAGAAAACAATTTACTGTCTCGTCCTAAGTCTTTTCTTAAAATTCTTTTGTTGTTACAACTATGCGGGAAAAATTATCAGCACTCTTTCCTCTGCTTTGTTTTTAATCGCATATCAGGATGGCATCAACAATTAAATGATAAAGTCAGAATTAAAGAGCTTCCAAGTAGGAAACTATTAGCAGACTCTATTACTGAGAGAAATCACTTCTTCAAAAACAAGGAGACACGTTTACTTGTGACAGTTTTCCTTACGCGAAGTAAAGTTCTGATTGCATGAAGGAGAATCACTGTCACAACAAGGAATCTTTTACTTATAGCAGCAGACATTTTTCTTGTGGGTTTAAGGAATTTCCTTTTAGTCAATATTTCACTGAGCAGTTTCTTTAACACAAACGAAATACACCTTGAATATAAAAAAAAAAAAAATTCTCTCAACGATTCAAAAGTTGTGACTTTTGACACAGTACATGTGCCTATCTGGACCATCGTGCGCTTTTGGCCCCCACCGCATCAAGCTTATATACATTTCAGTGAAGGTATTATAACCTCTAGCCTGAGCGCGACGATGAAAGACAATATAAACCCTGAAACATTGTAGCGCGGAAATATAAAAGCGTCCATACTTTGAATTCCTGCAATTCCAGACGCAGTTAAATGGCATGGCACACAAAGAAACAAACTGAACATTTCCGGAACACGAAAGATCAAGCGTTTTCGTCCAGCAAAGTGAGAGAAATTTGTCTTATTTTTATGCAAAAATATTTAGGATTACTAAAAAACTTGAAGTTGCGCACACATTTTTGAATTGCTGGAGTTCATTTTCAGACGTAAGAGCTAGGTTGAGGTTCATAAACAGGTCAGTCCGGTAGCGCTGTAACCTTTGAGCGATTCCCGAACTGGGAAGAAAACCGATGTATATCAAACGTGTGAATGAATCAAATCGGAAAATGATGAACTGCTTTTAAACTACGCTTATGTAACGGAGCTTAGAGACGACATAGTTTCCGGACTTACCTTTGAATCAATGGGCTATTACTAATGCAACTATGTAGATCGGAGGCTGAGCTTTTATAGTTTAAATTTGTTTCATTAATATGTTCATTTGAAACGCATCAAAACTGTATTTATTGAATTTGTGAGTATAGATTACAAGACTTTCCGATACATTCAAAGCGATTTTCAACCGATTTTACGTATGACTCGACCCTCCATTATACTGTAAATGAAGTTTGCAACGCAGGCCCATTTCGCTTTCGTCCAAAACCAGCTTCAATTTAATCGGGCTCTCGAAAAATTTTGCTGTGAGAGAATGAATAGTCCAATGTCATGTAAAAACCAGCAGTTATCAGGAAAATTTACACAAAAAATTACATAAATTTACAAAGTACAAAATCACATTCGTAAAGTCTAAAATTCAGTAATAAAATCACATAAATGCTAAAACGGCAAGTTTGTAATGGCGGCTCAACGCAGGTATCATGGGAGAAGCCTGTCTATTATGCCACTTTCTCCACGGAAACACAGGATATGTCTCAAATTACTTAGGAATCTCCCGCATGATACCTGCGTCTCTCCGCCATTAAACCCGATTCTGAGAGTGAATTTTGTGATTTTCAGTGTACTCATCATCATTTTTACAGTTTTTTTTTTTTTTTTTTAATAGCAAGAATCAACTCTTCAATCCCCTATTGCAAAAGTTTGCAAAAGCCACATCGATTACATTTTTTTTAATTAAGAATACAAAATTTGAGGCAGACAAACCGTCCCTGCAGCCGCTTTTTGGGATAAAGCACTTATGACGTGACGTCGCATCTCAATAGTAATTGCACACGTTGCAACGATTCCTTTTGGATTAAAAATGAGACCTATTCAACAAATAAGAATTTTTTTACGACAGACTATGAATATACATTATACAACCCATCATCTAAGGAGGCCGAGGCCCCGACCGTGGCATGTTTTACTCCACTGAGTGTCGAGGCCATTAAAATGAACAAATGACTGTCAAAGCGCGATAAGGATACAAGTGTGGGGTAGGCAAGTAAGTATCGCACATAAATTCGATAAGCTCTTTAGTCATTAGCCCACCATTGCGTTGTCTCGCTTTCCCTCATACCGTCGCCTATCTTACTTGCTTTTGCGTCCGACCGTTCCTCTCGAATTTCTTCTCAACTCGCCGATTGCAAAGGCTCACACTGACCTCGCGGTGCAAGAACCCCCCAATTTTGAAAGACCTCCCAAAAACCATGTGAAAAATATTATTCGGACCGCCCAAACATAAATTATCGTTTCAAACAGGGACCAAATCGGACAGTGCCGACAAAAATCGGATTTAGAACCAGAGCTGCCGTTTGGCGTGTAATTAATCGATTTTTTCAATTCACCGATGATTCCACCGGTTGAGAAAAGATTACACAGTTCAATTCAATTCATTAATATATGAATGAAATGCACGAAAATACTCTGATCTGTATAAATCTTTTCTCAATCGGTGGAAACTCCGTTAGTTAGTTAAAATATCCGCAAGTTTTTTAAAGTCATCGACGACTCCACCGGTTGAAAAATGCAGATGCAAGCATTTTCGTGCATTACATAGTCATACACTGAACTGAACTGTGTAATCTTTTATCAACCGGTGGAATCATCGGTGAATAGATTGATATACGCATTGATTATACGCAAAACGGCAGCCCTGTTTAGAACCCAACTCGGCTATTTCTCTTTTGAGCCATTCCATTTTCTTTACCAGGCTCGCAGTGCGTTTCCAGTGGCGGCTCGTGCAATTTGGAAACCTTGATTTTCCTCCATTTAAATAATAATGGTAAAACAATTGATTTTCTAGGAGGCTGTCAGCCTCCTCAAATTTCGATTATTTTACCTAAGTTTAAATGTACATATTGCATGGTTGCCAAATTGCACGAGCCGCCACTATGCGTTTTTCCCAGTATCGCCTCAGAAAAAAGCCGTTATTCAAGGTATTGTTCTCCAGAACTTGGTAGAGAAATTATAATTTCCGAGTTTAGTGACTGTATAATGGGTAAGTCTAATATAAAATCACGCACTTTATAGTTTGAACTAGCCATTTCAAGCACCCTCAACGTGCCTTCCAAGTGTAGCAATCTAGGGGTATATATAGGTTAGTTTGTGTTAATCAAATTTGATTAGTATTTAAATAATCATTTTTTTTTTTTTTTTATCAATACGAAGCGATGGTGAGGATAATCAGATCCAAAAGGTAAATATCAAAAATAAATAATAAAAGAAAAGAGTGTATGCGACCGATGAAAAGTGTCGGAAGGCTGACGTTGAATTAAAGAGTGCAATATCTGTTTGGTTTTTTTTCTCCGGAGAGAGAATTTAAACGCGCCTTCCAAGGCTTAATGATCGCTATTTTACGGCTCAGACCAATCCAATGTCATTGAAAGGACGAAAAAGTTTCAAATTAAAAGCATTAGAATTTTTAAACAAAAATTAGCTTTTAAATTCATAGAAAAAAATTCGACAAATTTTCTCTTCAGCAGCTCTCACATACATATTCCAGTGGAAAACTACTGTAGGTACGTATTTAGTTCGTTCAATTACAAAAAGCCCCTCCCCCTCTATAGTCGGTCAAAATCGCGCTGTTAGTGTTAAAAGGTCGTAAAAAGAGGCGTGATCAGGATAGGAGAAGGAACAAAGAGGTTGAACCTGAACGTTGTTATTAAAGTAATTACGTGAATGATGGTAGGGACAGATCTGACCCATTTCACGATCGCGTGACTGGCTTTTGATAACATCATCACTTAAATGCAAATTGTTGAACATCAGACAATGGTTATGATTGACCCTTGTAACGCTCAGATACTTACGCAAAATAAAAGCTCGGAATTTTGTTCATGTTCAGAAGCCATTTATTAATCTGTCTTTTCTTTTTACAAACTTAATCATGTTTTAACCAGAGTTAACTTTTGTTCATCTATTCATTTATACACAGAAAGCCAAACGAGGCAGTGGCAAGCGGTTCAAAATTTTCATCTGATATATTTAAAAACTGATCCCTCCGAGCTGAAGCCCGCTAAAGTTTAAGAGAACAAATTAAAAACAAAAAAATTTACCGTTTTTCTAATGTAAACATATACAATTTATAACAAATTGTGATCAAATAACCCTACCCTTTAATTCTTCCAACCTACGCTTCTTTTTTAATTTTTACAGTTGGCCTTGAAAAATGAGTGTAATGGATCTGTTGGAAACTTTAGCAACAACGATTAAGAGAACTTCATCTAAAGTAAAATCGCCTGAAAAGTCCATTGGTGGCATCAGAAAGTCATAAAATGCAATAATAAACTCACAAGAGGCGTTTAATGAAATCCAAGATGGCGGAGAAATATTGAGCAATTTGTATGCATGCACCACGAGCATCCAAGGATGGCCAAACTCACAATATCGATCACAACCAATCACAACGTAAACAAACACATAACCTCCACCTCCAGTGAGGTTGTCAAAGTTGGCCATCCTTGGATTTTCACGGTGCATGCGTACAAATTGCTCGATATTTATCCGCCATATTGGATTTCATTAAACGCCTCTTGTGAGTTTATTATTGCATATTATGACTTTCTGATGCTACCAATGGACTTTTCAGGCGATTTTACACAAGATTTAACACTCTCAGAGACAAATAGAGACGGAGCACCAATTGGCTGCAGCAGAGGCACTCTGAATTTTCGCGGATTCAACAAAACAACAGCCATCGTCGCATGGTGTTGAATGGTGAGCACCCTCCTTTTCACTTCCCGCCCATCCCGATTTCCGAATGTCACCGTTCATCACCATGCGACATCAAACGGTGTTGACTGTTGTTTTACATGTTATTCTGTTGAATCCCCGAAAATTCAGTGCGCCTCAAATCTTTCCTCTATACTTTAGCGCTGTGTTCAGTCTCTATTTGTCTCTGAACACTCTTAATCGTTGTAAAGCAAAGGTTTACAACAGACTCATTATCGTATATATGTATCATTGAGAATGATCTTTTGAGTATCCAACAAAGACGGTCGAGATTTTATGTTTTCGCTATAATTTGGCAGGCTTGAAACTGTAATATAGTACTTGCGCAAGAAAATGGAGGGTAAATGTATATACTTTTCATTTTTTGATACTGCATGCGCGTATGGTTTCGGCAAAAACTACCATAGGTGAGCTTGTTGACGGGAGCAACAGTGTTGCCAGATCTGGCGGCTTTTCCCATAAGAATCACGTAGAAAACAGTGGCGAGGCGTGAAATTTGGCAACAATGTATTTTCTCCGTTTGAATTCACCAAAAAGGTAGAACTCATCAGTCATCGGCGATAACCAGACATTTCGACCTTTCTAATGTGTTCAAATGGGGAAAAAGGAACGTTGCCAAATCGCACGCCTCGCTGCACTGATAGAAAAAGCTGCAGGACCTGGCAACACTGCACTGGAGAGCAACGAATGAAGCGGATAGGCGGGTGTTGAGGGGTATCTCCACCTGCGAATTTAAAAGTGCGAATAAACTGATATTGAGCAGATGAGCAGCCTTGCAGTCGATAGATCGAGTCTGATGTATGTATATCGACAACAAAGAAGCCCATTGACTCAATCAGTTTATTCGCGCTTTTAAATTCGCTGGTGGAGAGACCCCTTTACACAACACGGTTAGCATGTGACCCCAAATTCTAATATACTCTAATGAGCTAAGCATATAACTAACCAGAACCCATCGATGGGAGAAAAACTGTATTTTTTGAGTTGTTTACGGAAAGTATAAGGGGTCCCCAAAGCCCACTCGCGTTCTGTATTAAGACATTGACGTGGGGCTATCGCTCCTTATAATATACGAAATATAGACATCTCGATTCATGTAAATTTGAGAGGAACAGTTTCAAGAACTCATCGTCAAAGATTGACTTTGAGCGATAACTATTCGTACTTCCCTGATATGGATTTGCGTACGTTTGACATGAAGGCGCTTCGTTATATTTGAAGCGGGTCTCCACTACACTGATGCGACCGCGACACCAAATGAAGCCAATATAATGACATTTTACCTACAGAAATATTTGAATGTTTCTTCTTCATCTCTCTATTTCTTATTGCTCAATTACAAAAAAGTATCATTTGAATCCCCCCCCGGGGCCTCTTGAATTTTCTGATTTGAGCCAACATTTTTGAACATGCCGGAGGGGAAGGGGGGAGGGGTGGCACCCCCAACAAATAACGTTCTAGCTTATTTTGAATTGAGGAAGCTTTGGCAAATCTCTCAAAATTCGGCCCATATAGTATACTCTGCTGCTTCCAAACGGAGGGGTTCAAGGGTGAAAGGGAAGAGGGCCGCGAAACAGATAGAAGCGCAAAGGAAAGACGAAGCCTGTAGTGACAACAAAAAAAAAGAAAAAAGAAGTAAATCCGGCTCTGATTCAGACGGGTATTACAACATTGCTTTTTCGATAGACGCCCCCCCCCTCCCTCGCAACCACCCCTCCCCCATATAAGGTCTAAACGTAAATGCAAGGATAGTTAGTGATAGCGATGAGAAGAAGCGGAGGAGAGGCGTTTCTCATTAAACGGCGCGCGTTCGAGGAAAAGTAAACTTAATGCTAAAGTTTAGTCAAGATTGAAATGAATACAAGGAATCCCTAGGAATCGAGCACGAGTCAACAGAGTTCGGTGATTAAAGGCCCGATGCGCGTCACTCCACGCCACGCCACGCCAGGCGCGCGTCGCCGTTGGAGTAAGACTTTGAGAAACAAATTTATTCCTCCGACCATTTTTTTCTTCCCTATCAATTCAGAAAGTTGAGCGCACTTTATCTTGTCGACAGAGACAGAGGTGGAGGTGGTGGCGGTGAGGACGGTGAAAAAGGAGGGGGGGGGGGGGTTAGCGCGACGCGAGTGCCTCGAGATTTTCCCTTTCAACGAAGCATGTCAAGCGTCACGCTTCGAACACCGAAACATCAATTATCTCCCCCCCCCCCCCCCCCCCGCACGACGACGCCCTAGCTCCACCGGTTGCTTTTCACCTCTCCACTTTGCTCTACATTAATTTGCCACAAGTGTTAATTTAAGTACGAAACAAATTAGCTCTCCTCAACATTTTAATGATTGTATAGGTTATGAAAAATAAACGTTTGGAATCCAATCGTTGTAAATGCTGTATGTGATTTATTTTATTGTTTTAGAAACAACCGCGAACACTTAGAGAATTCTTTTTCTAATTGTTGGGGCCACTAGCGCTGCGAGATACCGCGAGAGCGCGGCGATCCGGTTTTGCGCTGCGTAACGTTCGGAGCGGCCAGCTACCGATCCCCCTCCCTTCCGGATCATCTTTCCCTTCTCCCAAGGTCTACGCACCGCCGAAAAGTCTCGGGCGAACCAAGGCGGGTTGCTTTTTCTGCGTGTCCACGTGCGCATCGTATCTTCGTTTCTATGAAACAAAGATAGCCTCCAGCCTGTTTTGTTTTTTTGAAAAAAAAAAAACAAAAAAAAACAAAAAAAAAACGAACAAAACAGGCTGGAGGTCATTTCAGAATGAGACCCCCTCCCCTCATCCCAGAGAATTAACCCTCCAAGGGCCAGGTTAGGTAGAAAATAACTCAAAAGAACCTCAAAAGAATGCCACTCTTTTGTTTAAATATAGGGAAGGTAGATAACTATTCGTACTCAGGAGAGTTGGCATTGCCTATGCGGTAAATTGAAGGCGCCCAAAGAAAGCTTATCTAGTAAGTGTTTTCATGGATAGTCGCATTTATCCGGAATAAAGACTGAAACAATGTGAAATAGACTAGAGAAGAAAAACGAGTTAACTCGGACTATGCCCATAAGGGGTTAAGAAGGGTGAGTGAGGTTAATCAGAGGCCGTGGTAAATCAAAATTTTCTTTCACTAATTTTGAAGTTGTTGAATAGCAAACGAGGGAAACTATACATCAATAAGGCGACGATGACGACATCATAAGTATAATAAGAAAGATGCTGGAGGTCGGATCGTAATTTGTACACTGAAGGAACACGCCACCTCCGTATCCGACCCGCCTCTCCCAACCCGGAAGCTGTGGATGGCCGACCGACGCGACGCACAATGGTTCAAAATATAGAACTTCCCGGACAAAATGTCAAAAGCAAATCAAGAGTATGAGCAGCAGTGGCGTCGCGTGCATTTTGGCAACAATGTATTCTATTCATTTAAACTCACGTAAAAGGTCGAATTCTGGGAGTGCACAGGGCACAAGGAAAATTCGATATAATTAATGAGTTTAAATGGAGCAGTTGCATTGTTGCCAGATGGCACGCGACGCCACTGATGAGCAGTGAATAGCAAGGTAACGTTATAAACATGTATAACATCATACATTTATGAGCCTTAAATTAGTAAAAAAAAACAAAAAACAAAAAAAAAAAAACAAAAAAACAAACAAAAAACACGATTTTTGCAAGAAAAATCGACACGAAAATGTGTTAACTTTCGCAATACGAACAAAGTGAGAAATCGAGAAAGTATTGCAATGGTGCAGAGATTTTCAAGGTATTTAGTTTCGATGCTTGGCCCACTACGACTAAGTAAATCATGATAATGGGTCTGTTGCAAACTTTTTCTACAGCGCTATAGAGTGTTCTCACAAGAGGCGTTTAATGAAATCCAAGATGGCGGAGAAATATCGAGCAATTTGCATGCATGCACCACAAACATCCAAGGATAGCCAAGCTCACAATATGGATCACACCCAATCACAACGTAAATAAACACATAACCTCTGAAGCTGTGAGGTTGTCAACGTTGGCAATCCTTGGATGTTAAAGGTGCATGCATATAGATTGCTCGATATTTTACCGCCATCTTGGATTTCATTAAACGTCTCTTGTGAGTTTATTATCGCATTTCATGACTTTCTGATGCCACCAATGGGCTTTTTGGGCGATTTTACATACGATGAAACACTCTTAATCGTTGTAGCAAAAGTTTGCAACAGATACATTACAAAATAACTGGCTTTCATCATGCTCAATACTATCCTAAAGAACATCCATCCGTAACATTCCAATATTTCTTACTATATCTGTTAGGGAGAGGTCAATGCACACAACTTCTGTGGCGTCTGTCTGTCCGTGTAACTGTAGCAATGAAACGTGAAACTCAGCATAACTGTTGAACTATTGATCCATATGCATCCAAATTTTGCAGAGATTTTGCTCTCAACATTCCCCAGAGGAACTTTTTTTTGAAATTTTAATTTTTCAGTCAGTTATAGATGAAAAGTGGTTTCTATTAAAATTAATGGGAAACGGGGTTAAAAAATGAAAAATTTAAATATTTGAAAAATGGATCTTTGGATCTGGATTAAAATATCAAAGGGAGGTCTGATGGGGGACTCCCCCAGGATATTAACGGGGGTCTGGGGGTTTCCCTTAGAATATTTAAGAGGATTGAGGAGGTCCCCCCAGATTAAATTCGATGTGAGAAAGTGTTTGTATGGTATTCCCTACAGTTTATTTAATAAAGTAAAAAATAACAAACTTTTAAGTCCGAAAAATCCCACATTTCGACCTAGTGTGCGATCGTAATGCGGTGTGGTATCATGAGGAGTGACGCCGACGGGGGACGCGGCGCGGCGCGGGTGCAAGAGAATTCCGACGATTTGCGCCGCGCCGTGCTCCGATGCAACCCGCATAGCACGAGGCGAAACGTCGGAATTTAATGGGATTTCTTGTTTATTTTCTCTCTGAAAATAAACACGACTTCATGTCAGAATAAACTCAGGGAAAATTGAAAAATAATTGGAGAGATGAGTGTCGACAGGAAGAAAATATAAATTTTGCTGCGCTTTTCTAGACAAAAATAAAAAAAAAAAAAAGCGAAAAGAAAAGCGTCTAAGCGTGACCAACTCTTCGAGATGCTACCATAGTTTACGTTATAGTTCCCATATCCGATAAGCTATCGCTTGTTCTAAGCAGCCTTTAGCTTATCGAATGTAGCGGAGGGATACTTGGTTACAACTTACAGAGCTCTACTTTTCGATGAACACTTTCAGAAGGACCGATCTAGCAGCTCTTCATTTATCCATTTATTCATTTATTCATTTATCCAGTCTACCACCTTTATCCAATCATTCCAAATATCAACTAGCAAGAACACGATTTAAAAAACAACAAAAAAACAGAGGTTGTTCTACCGTGCGTTCAATGATCATTTTATGGGGCTCTTGCAAACTTTTGCTGTAGGGGATTGAAAAGTTGATTTTTGCATAAAAACCTGTAAAAATGACGCTGAGTACACTAAAAAATCAAGAAATTCACTCTCAGAATCGGGCTCAATGGCGGAGAGACGCAAGTATCATGGGAGATTTCTATCTAAATTGAGACATATCTCTGTGTTTCCGTAAAGAAAGTGACATAATAAAGACAGGAATCTCCAATGATACCTGCGTTGAACCGCGATTACGATATCTTCCTTCTATAGCAGTTATGTGAATTTATTATCAAATTTTAGACTTCCTCAGAGTGATATTCGTGATTTTCGCTGGTCTTTACATAATTTTGGACTATTTATTTGCTTGTAGCAAAAGTTTGCAAGAACCCCATCCAACGATAAATCAATCGTTAAGACTGAGTAAATGAATGACGCAGCAGTGGGTCAAAAATCTTAAAATTTGACTGTTGTTCATAGTAAACATTGTTAACCCATTGACTTATTATTTACTTTCGAAAAAAAGTTGCTTAGTAACGGCGCTTATGCGCTCATTCTACGCTAATAGCGCTCCTAGCGGCGAAACTGAGTGAGGAAGTTGAGTGAAGCTAGTGTCGCTTTCTATCGGAAATAGCCAAAAGCTCTTGAGCATTGTCGCGAAGTGGTTGTTTTCTTGCTGGGTTACAGGCGTATTCAAAATAAGGACTGTGACGTGACGTGGACGTCGCTTTAAGGCAATAAGAGTCTCGTGAGTTAATAAACATTCATAGATAGCTTTAAAAAAAACCGACCTATAAACTATGGTTACCATGCACAGCAACAGCCATAAGTTAACCCTTTTACTACCGGGTTACGGAGCAGTGGCGGAGCGTGCAATTTGAAAACGTTGCAGTTCGTCCATTTGATCTCATGAAAAAGATCGAAGCATTGGGTGTTCGGTGAACACCTTCGCATCCGACCTTTTACATGAGTTTAAATGGACAAATTACAACGTTGCCAAATTGCACGCTACGCCACTGTTACGGAGATGAATCTCCGCTTGCTCGCCCAAAATAAAGGAATCGATAAATATTCCTATACTCCGAGGTGTTAATTTTGCCTATCCTTCAAACTGAAGGCGCTCTATGGATCATCATTTTGCAAATTTCCACCTCTTGGAGTTACTTCTGTCAGTAAAACATGTAAATGTTTTGAAACAAAAACAATCATTCTCGGGCGTGGTATTGAAAGGGTTAAACAATGCTCGACCAATCGCGTCCTCATCTAAAAGACGAGGTAAAAAAGAACTGCATGCTGACGTTTTAGTTTATGCTTTCAGGTTGAAATGAACTAAGGTTGAATCTCCTAAATAAAGTTCCCCTCAAAAGACGGCAACACCGCTCGCTACTTTTCTGAGCAGTAAATTTTCACATTACAACACAATTGCGTGATGGTGTAAAATACCCGCCCCTCCACCCCCCCCCCAAACCATCTAACCCCCTCCACGCCTTTTGCCGCTCGATCTACCCGCGGTATCCGTGCCCATGCCTCAGCACTTTCTTGGGGGTTTTCATTTTCACTTCTTGTTTCCGGTTCTAATTCGCGCGGCTTCCTCCTCATTTCCGCTTTCGCAAACAACGAGTTTCGTCGCTTTTCGACGCGACGCGACACATCATCATGTGTATGCCTCACATCCTCCTCCCCCCTCCTCCTATCTTCTACTCTACTTATTTCAAACACCCAGAGGACCATAGTGTCTATGGTTTTCAAGGCTCTGAAGAGGCATCAGAACGCGACACGAATCGAATGTCGTTTAAGGTGTGGGGCGAGGGTATGGAAAAGAACCGAAGAAAGGGGGGAAGGGAGGGGGAGTGAGGAGTGAAATTAAGGGGAAGGGAGGGGGAAGGGAGGGCTTAAGGAGGGGGTAGGGAGGGAGAGAGGAGGGAGTTGAGAGGCAAAGTTGTCCGGATCTTCACAAATTATTTTATAATTTGCATGCAAATCCTCCCCTCTAGTAGACACTGATGATGATAATGATGATGACTATTATTATACTACGATGATAATGATGATACGCGTTTAACTCCGCGCGGCCGTGGTAAGGCAAGGAGAAGGCAGGAGAAAGGAGAATAGAAGAAGACGATGCAAATGAAAATTAAACTCATCTCGCCGACAGGAAGGAATCCTGTTTATAAAAATCTACTTTGAATTACTGAATGAGAGTCGAGGAAATGGCACCGAAACCGTCGAAAAAAAACATGGAAAACTCTAACCTATAACCTAAAAACTAACCTCGCACCCAAAGAGTAAAACAAGAGTCGAAATTTCATTGAGAGCTAGCGTGGTCAATGCTGATAAGAGTCGACTTCTGATTGGCTGGAAATGGAGGGAAATGCGTGGGTCCGAACTTTTTTCGTCCTTATGGAAATTAACACAGAGTTTTCGTTCCGGGCAGTTTATCTCAAAACCTGTGGAAAATTGACACGTTGAAATTAATATGAGTCGATTTAGTAGAATTGTTTCGACAAATTGGTAGGTCATAAGTACCAGTTTATAGAACATTCGGAGAGACTGTCTGAATTGAAAAATACACATAATAGTGAGTTACTCAACACACGCCAAGCATGGAAACACACTATCATGTATACTTTTCAACTGAGACAGTCATTTCGAATGTTCAATGAATAACTGGTGCTTATGATCTATCAATTTGTTGAGAAAATTTTGCTGAATCGACTCGTACTCATTATTGCGACGCATCAATTTTGCACAGGTTTCGAGATAAACGGCTCGGAACGAAAACCCCGAGTTAATTTCCATAAGGCCAAAAAAGGTTTGGACCCACGCATTTTCCTCCGTTTCCAGTCAATCAGAAGCCGACCCTTATCAGCATTGACCACGCTAGCTCTCAAATGCACACGGAAAAAAAACTACGGTAAAAATAACCATACGGATACCTGAATTTGGCACCTGCTGCTAGATGTTATGGTAATGTTAACCAGAAGTATACTATGTTTTGACTAGGTACTAGGTGATGTTACCTGATTGCATGTTGAATTTACTCAAAGTATTGGTAAATGTACCATACTTCTGGTCAAGTTTACCATAACATCTAGCAGGTGCCAAAATCAGGTATCCGTATGGTTATTTTCACTAATCTTTTTTTTCCGTGCATTTGCGACGCTTGTTTACTCTATGGTTCTAACCGAAGAGTTGCCATTCAGACTCACGATTTTTACCTGCACGAGTATGTCAGGCTTCGCTTATTCCTTGCGCAAATCACAAGAAAGCCGAAAGTTTATCCAAACAGATAATAACTAAACGGTAATTGAAGGATCAAATCGCTCTCAGGACTTCCATTTATTAGATTCACATTAAATAGAGTTACGTTCCTCAGTCACTTAAAAAAGTCACTTCTTTTTTTTGAGGAGTGGCTCTGAAAAGAACAGAGAAACATGTACTTCTGAATAAACAGGATGAGTAGGTCAATAGTTTATCTTGAGAGTCTGGAAGTCGTACGTCGTATATACTGTTAACAAAAAACAAAAAACAAATAAAAACAAAAACAAAAAAAAACAAAAAAACCAGAACAAATACAAAAAAAAAACAAAAAAAGAACAAAAAAAACGGAGTGAGGACGAAATAATCGAAGCATTTCGTCCGCCTTAGAATTCGGCGGAGTGAGAATTACCGGAGTGAGAACAGAAGTAAGTAAAATTTGACGGAGTGGGAATGGACGGAGTGTCTCTCATCCCTATGCGGAGATCTCTCATTCCGGCGAGTGCCTCTCACTCTTTTCCCGTTCATTTTCACTCCGGCCATTCCCACTCCGTCAAATTTTACTTACTTCTGTTCTCACTCCGGTAATTCTCACTCCACCGAATTCTAAGGAGGACGAAATGCTTCGATTATTTCGTCCTCACTCCATTTATGTTTTTAACAGTGAAAAGAGTATAAATTTTGCAACTGACCAGTGCAATATAATGCATAACATCGCAGGTTTCCGAGTTGGAATGGTACGATAATTGAACAAAGCAGGCTTTAAATGATTTCGAGCTCTTTCGTGTCTTGACCGATATCGCTCAAAGGGAGGGAGAGAGCTGCATCCCCCAAACGATTTTAATTGCAATTAGCGTCTTTAATTTTGGTCCGAGTATTTCCGGTGCCGCTCCGGAACTGCAGCAGGGGCGGGGCTCCTACCGGCTGTGTCCAAAGTGTCGGGTAAAGAGAGAGGAGGAGCGGAGAGGAGAGGGGGCACCGTATCCGTATCTGTGCGTATCAATTATAATTAACTCCGACAAAATGCGAGTTGATTAATGAAATGGATCCTGGTCGAAACAATGCGATGGCCTTCGCCGTCAATTCGTTTTAATTATATTCCAAATCCTATCTACCCCTCCTCACCACCCTCTCCAAGACCCCGCCCCTTAAACTTCCCGTCCCAATCTACGCCAACCTCCCCGACACTTTCTCCTCCCTCCACTACCCTACCACTTGCGGATCTCATTGTAATTGATTGAACTCTGTAGTCAGTATTAGCTGCCTGTTGTCCGCATCGCGTCCTAAAACCAGGTTACTCGCTTTTGGAACTCGGGATGAGCTCCCAAGGGGGGCCGGCCGCCCGGCTCGGCCGTCGACCCCCTCTCCCCCCCACTCACCCCGTCCCTCCTACCATTCACACTACTAACCCGTGTTATTTTTCGCGTGGCTCGTCAAACTAGTATCTAAAGTCATTTGTTTAATATGAGAGGAGCTTATAATTTGTCGCAGTTATTTTTCATCCGGTGCTATATGTTTATTTTTAGCTGAGCAGGGGTGAGACTTCAAAGTTTTCCAGGGTGTTGGGGGCAGAGGCACCTTCCAAAAACTTAAGGGCTGGCAAAATTTATGCGAATTCCGAGAAATCTTAGGAAAACGCCAAAAAAGGGGGAAGTATCAACACAATTTCAAAGCTCGGGGGCAAATAAGCGGATACAGGAATTTGGCTCTCTCTCTCTCTCTCTCTCTCTCTCTCTCTCTCTCTCTCTCTCTCTCTCTCTCTCTCCTCTCTCTCTCTCTCTCTCTCTTTATTTGAATGAGTGCGCTAGAAAAGGATGGAAATAGGGGTTAAAATCAGGCGATGGGGGAAAAAAAATAAACATATATAGAATTTTGAGACTCAAAGTGAGAGCTTTTTTTAATAAGAAGAGAAAACTGATCCTGGTGCGTTTTTCGTTATTCTTTTCCTCCAACTGTCCCGAGCGTATCCACAGGAATAAAAAAATAGAAATGATTCTGATTCAGTTTTGTAAAAATCTATGAATATAAAAGATAAATAAAATAAAATTTATGTTGCGTAAGATACCTACGCGGGCATTGTCGGGAGACAATTGGTGGCTCCCCGTAAATCATATTTATTGTAAAACTTGCGCAAACAGGGTAAAGCAAAGCCTAAAACTCAGGCAACAGGAAGACAAATTATGAGACACCATAAATATTCAAGTTTTTATACCAGAAAAAAAACACGACCCCCCCCCCCATTTATTCACATTTTCTCGAAAAGCGATCCCGAAATGAACCCTTGATAAAAGAGAAGAAATAATACGTAAATGATATTCAGAATTGAATTGATAGGTTGTTCAGTTAAAAATTGTTAAAGGAAGGAAGGAAGGAAGAAAAAGAAAAAAAGAAAGAAAGAAAGAAAGAAAGAAAGAAAGAAAGAAAGAAAGAAAGAAAGAAAGTAGTAGTAGTAAACTTCGTTTATTTTTAGGAGGTGACTAAACATCTAGGCTATTCACACCTCCGGAATGAGGGAGAAAGAAACTAAAAAAGAAAGAAAGAATAAACTAAAAAGGAAGAGAGGAATAAAGAAAGAGAGTGAGAGAGAAGAAGGGGCGTCGAGAAACGGAGAAATAAGGTGGAAAAATGTGGAAAAAGTAAAGTAGGAAGGAAAAAAGGGATGGAGTGGAAGAAAAGGAAACGTGAGAAACAACGAGGGGGGCGAAGTTTTTGGGGGAGAAAAGAAAACAGACGAATTTGGATGAGGAGGAATTTGAGCACGGGGAAGAGAGTTTAGCAGAGGCAGTGTTGTCAATTACAGTGACAAATTAGCCAGATTCCGTGATTTTGGCCCAGAAAGAAAGAAAGAAAACAAAAAGATGACCAAGTCATCTTGGTTGAATAGTCTCTACTTATAGTGTTGCTGAGTCGCACCATCTCTAACTCCATTTCTGATTAGCTCTCTACACATTTTTCTCCTCTGGTCTATTTCTTACTTTTTCAGTCTCCATTCAGGATAAACACGACTTCATCGATGAAAACACTTACAAGATAAGGTATCGTCGGGCGCCTTCAATAGGTCGTATAGGCAATTCCAACTCCCCGAGTACGAATAGTTAACTACCTGATTTTTATAAAAGGAAGAGTGGCGTCCTTTTGAACTAATCTGGTCCTTATAGGGTTAAGCAATGTAAGCAGGAAACAAATGGCAGACGACTCGGATAAGGAAAATGAATTCATTTCAATAAGTCTTGATGAATGCAAACCTGAATATTAATTTTGAACTATGTGGCAAAAATATCGAAATGAGGTCTTTAAGATATATTGTTTCAAATAATTATTCAGTCCTTATAGATACTTGATAACCTCTTTGCCTCCTGATGCTCGAAGAAGAGAGGGTGAAGCCGTGCGTATTTTTTTTTCTTACAGAGTTTGTTTTGAAAAAGAGATTGCAAGACGTAACTCCTCGGTGTGTATAAATATGACTTTAAAAAACTTGCAGATATTTTAATAATTGAACGGAATTGCATCGATTGAAAAAAGATTACAGATTAGAGTTTTTCATGCATAAAAAGTCATACATTGAACTGAACTGTGTAATCTTTTCTCAGCCGGTGGAATCATCATCGGTGAATAGAAAAATGTCATTAATTATGCGCAAAACGGCAGCTCTGTTACGGACACTGCTTGGTGACGCAAAATTGGCAACTCTGTGGAAAAGCGAGGGGAAGGCAAAAAGGCTTTCGCGGGGCAGAGCGCTGCTGCTGAGCCATCGAGACAATACGAGAGTGCGAATAAAAGAAACTTTACACCGAATTCAGGGTCGTTAAAACTGTAAAGCTGTTAAAAGCATAAATTTATGGGACATCAATATTGTCCGCAAGTGTCGGTGAAAGCTCCACCATAAACCCACTCGCCCCATTTATCCTAATAACGGGAGCGTGTAGGTACACCGGGGACCCGGCGACGACCGGCGCGGCGTAGCAGTATCCAGAATTCAGCATCCACAGCCAGCCAGCCTTTACCAGTGCGACATCAGAGAAGCAACGACGCGACCGGATCCAAACGCAGTATAAGTGAAGTGAGCCTGTGAGCCTCAGTATTGGGACAAAAGACGCTTTACTCCATACGAGACAAGACCGAGCGAGAGTGAGAGAGAGAGAGAGAGAGAGGGAGAGAGAGAGAGAGAGAGAGAGAGAGAGAGAGAGAGAGAGAGAGAGAGGAGAGAGGGGAGAATGGGGAGAGAGAGAGAGTGAGAGGGGAGAGAAAAGAAAGGGGAGAGAGAGAGAGAGAGAGAGAGAGAGAGAGAGAGAGAGAGGGGGGGAGGGAGAGAGCGGAGAAACATTTTATTACGAATACTAAAACAGACGCGCGATTGGCGCTCCACCAGAGTTCTCGCATAACGGGGGCAGAGCTGCCATTTAAAAAGTGAAAGTAAAAGTGAAATTTTTCAACGAAAGAGGTTGCAAGGGCCTGAATTTTGGTGTTTTATGGTAGGAAAATAAAAGTACTAGGTGATGAGCTGAAAATAAAGATGCCTTTGGTTACAAATGGGTCTGTTGCAAACTTTTGCTGCAACGATTAAGAGTGTTTAATCTCATGTAAAATCGCCTGAAAAGTCCATTAGTGGCATCAGAAAGTCATAAAATGCATTATTAAACTTATGAGAGGCGTTTAGTGAAACCCGAGAAATATCAAGCAATTTGTATACATGCACCACGAACATCCAAGGATAGCCAGACCCCACAATATCGATCACAACCAATCACAACGTAAAGAAACGCATAACCTCTACCTCCAGTGAGGTTGTCAAAGTTGGCCATCCTTGGATATTCGTGGTGCATGTATACAAATTGCTCAATATTTCTCGGATTTAATTAAACGCCTCTTGTGAGTTTATTATTGCATTTTAAGACTTTCTGATGCCACCACTAGACTTTTCAGGCATTTTTACATTAGATTAATCTCTCTTAATCGTTGTAGCAAAAGTTTGCAACAGACCCATTAGGTTTCATTTGTGACGTCATAACACGCACCATTTTTTACAACTTTACACGAGTGAAAGTACCTTTGAAACTGGGACACTCACAATCAGTAAAAAAACCGAAGGTACCTCCATTCTCATCGTATCAGGTACTTTCATTTCCTTTATAAAAAAAAAGCTGAATTTTCGGACCCTTCCTCACAATGGGGCTATTGCTCAATTTTGCTATAAGCTATTTAATAGTCGATTCTGGTGTAAAACCTCTAAAAATAACGATGACAGCACTAAACACTTCCGAGATACACTCCTAAACTCAATAAACGCTATTATTTGCTAGTGCATAATAGTGGCAAAGGGCAGTAATAATGGGAGATTCCTATCTTAATTTTGTCACTCTCTCTATGCTGACAAGGATGATTCACAGAGTAATTAATCATCAGAGTAATGATCCACATCCGATGGATGGTACCGTGAGGTCAAGTGGCACCGGTGTCAAATGAAAGTCGTCTCTTATTGGTCACTTTTTGATGGAGTTACAGTATTGTTAGATGGGAATCTCCCCCGCACGGAATCTGATTATTACTGCCCTAAGCCACGATTGTGCTCGAGCAAATAAAAGCTTTTATTGAGTTTAGGAGTGGATTTCGAAAATGTTTAGTGCTGCCATCGTTATTCTTTGAGGTTTTTGCACCTGCAGAATCGACTAATAATGATCGCTTAGAGCAAAAGTGTGCAACAGCCCCATTAGCAAAAAATATCGGTAAAATTTTCCTAAAGTCGGTGACGGAGATCCATTGGTTGAAAAAAAAAATATGAAAGATCAGAGTGTTTTCTTGCATTCCAATGGGTCTGTAGCAAACTTTTGCTACAACGATCAAGAAAGTTTAATCTAATGTAAAATTGCCTGAGAAGTCCATTGGTGGCATCAAAAAGTCATAAAAAGCAATAATAAACTAACAAAAGGCATTTAATGAAATCCAAGAAGGCGGATAAATATCGAGCAATTTGTATGCATACATCGTGAAAATCCAAGGATGGCCAACTTTGACAACCTCACTGCAGAGTGCAGGTAGAGGTTATGTGTTTGTTTATACGTTGCGATTGGTTGTCATCGATATTGTGAGGTTGGGTATCCTTGGATATTCGTGGTGCATGCATACAGATTGCTCGATATTCCTCCGCCATCTTTGATTTCATTAAACGCCTCATGTGAGTTTATTATTGCATTTTATGACTTTTTGATGCCACCAAAGGACTTCTCATGCGATTTTACATTAGATTAAACACTCTTAATCGTTGTAGCAAAAGTTTGCACCAGACCCATTGCATTCTGAGCTGAACTGAGTAATCTTTTGGTCAACCATTGGATGCATTGGTGAATTTAAAAATGCACTTAAATAGGCAAACAGCGGCAGCAATGTGCCGCGATCGCCTCCCTCTATATCTATCTTACTTCTTCGCAGAACTCTCATATTCAGTCGAGCCGTGTGTCATTGTAACAGCCACAGAGAGAGGTACGCTGTGAGGGGGGGGAGGAGGACTCTGGAATCAGGAATGTCGTTTTGTGGATTCTAAGTGGAACTTCTGTATTCACCGATGATTCCAGCGGTTGACTAAGAAATTACACGGTCCAAAACCCGGCAGTATGACTGTGACGCATAAAAATACCGCGATCAGTACTACATATATTTTCAACCGATGGAGTCATCGGTGAATATCCGTGATAGCTAGCTAAAGGAAATGGAAGGGAGGGCTATTATACTTAACTTTATCATCTATTTCTGTCCTTTTGTAAAACATGCGTTCGGGTAAAGAGAGAGAAAGACAAAGTCCTGAATACGCCTTTAGTTCCACGTGTGCTATTGTTCCTAATGGAACACTGAAAAAGCCATTGAAGATTTTAAGCAATCTTAAGAAAGCAAAGTCGAATTAGATTACACGGAAAAAAAAACTACGGTGAAAATAACCATACGGATACCTGATTTTGGCACCTGCTAGATGTTATGGTATTGTTGACCAGAAGTATACTATGTTTTGACTAGGTACTAGGTGATGTTACCTGATTGCATGTCGAATTTAATCAAAGTATTGGTAAATGTACCATACTTCTGGTCAAGTTTACCATAACATCAAGCAGGTGCCAAAATCAGGTATCCGTATGGTTATTTTCACTAATCTTTTTTTTCCGTGTACGTGTCTTCCTTTTTTGACGCAATAGTTAAGGACTTTGCTGGAAGGAGGGCAGATGTAATATCAGGAGTGTTCGTTCTTTAGAATCAGCATATGAATTGAATGGAAATTTTTCAGAAAGAATGCACCTGATATTTTATAGGTCGACATTATTGGAGTCAGAGGCCCAGAGGGATCAATAAGATCACATGTAGCATCAAGTCTGTTCTTTGTTAAAAATGTCCAACCTAAATGTATTATTATGTGCTGATTTTAAGGGAAGAACACGCCTGATGTTTTATGTGTCCTTCTTCTGGTGAATCTCTTCATTGAATATTTAGACTTTTAGTTATTTTGGATAGGTCCTTTTTTCATAGTCACTCTGTACACAGTTCAGATGAGAAAATCGCAAAAATTCTTTAGTCAAGGCCAAACTCAACCCACCATCTCCCTGAATGCCTTCTAAAAGGATTCCAAACACCAAGCGAGGTGGAAATGAGAGATCCTGTATGAGAGGCTGTTGTAATGAATGTGTTTCCGCAATGCCCAGAGAGAGAGAGAGGATTTCCAAAATCGAAGAGGTGAAAGTCAAAGCTCAACTTCAGATGACAGGATCAGCACATGGAGGAACAGAAAAAGGGATTCCCGCCCGAAAAGATATCGAGAAACAAGCAAAAAAAGGGGGGATTTGCGGAAAAGGTTCGGGGCGTTCCATAAAGGGAAAAAGAAATAAGAGTGAGTTCCTTTGAAATTAAAGTTTAATTGAAATCGAAATCCAAGAAGCATTCGCGGCAAAAGAGCTTTAATAGGGGAAATGAAAGAGCCAGCGAACGGATGGGATGGACGGACGACGTCGACATACAGCGTTGCTTTTCATCGGATAATTAATCGATTTTACCCATTTGACTCCAATGTAAAAGTCGGTCGTTTTTTGTTTTTACTAATTTGGCAACATTGTTGACGGAGGACTCTAGCGTCGTGGACGCCGATAATACGTTTAACGGAAGTGCTCAAAGCTGCTGTTAGCTGAATCATCCTTTAAAAAGGAGCAAAACGATGATGCGGCGGCGCATATGGAAAAAAAAAAAAAAAAAAAAAAAAAAGAGGAAGAATGATTGTTCCTGCCTGTCGCACAGCAAAAGAGTAATGATAGACGGGGGGGGGGGGGGGGAAGGCAGCCGTAGATGCAACGTAAGTACACAAGATGCCGATTGGAAGTGAGGAAAAGAATTCGGTTCCCACCAAAGAGACAGAGAGAGACAGAGAGGGACAGAGAGAAAGAGAGAGAGACAGAGTGAGAGAGGGAGAGAGAGAGAGAGAGAGAGAGAGAGAGAGAGAGAGAGAGAGAGAGAGAGAGAGAGAGGCTGGAGAGTAAGAAATAAGGACGAGAAAGACGACTGTGTGAAGGGTTATGGGAAAGGGATATTGGGGGGGGAGGGGGGAATTGATTTGCTCTTCCGAAGACTCCTTGCTGGTCGCCGCGCCACCGCGCGATCCCACGATCCCTTTTGTCAATTGACATTCAAAGCTTTTCTTTTCTTATCTCCTTCAATTACTTTGCTCCTCCTCCTCCTGTTCCTCCCCCCCTCCCCCGTCCCGCCCCGCCCCGCCCCTGCCATCCCTTAGAGTCCCTTCGACCCGTCTCGTCGCCTCCTGATAGACCGACGAAGAATCCTGCTTCGAAAATGATTTACCCGCAATTTGGAATCTCTGTTAATTTTTTCTACCGCGCGAGCGATCGGCGTGTTCCTGCCACTATCTCTCTCTCTCTCTCTCTCTCTCTCTCTCTCTCTCCCTCTCTTAACCCATTTTCCGTCCCTTTTCATTTTGCTCCGATCCCTTTCTCGCGCTCTCTTCATCCCTCCATCAGAGCCAATCCCTTCTTTTGCCAACATCAAACGTCTCCGATTCCGAGCTCCTACGAGTCAATATTATCCTCGTTTTTAGCGATTGAGCTGGTTTTCATTTCTCCGTCTCTCTCAGCGTTCCTTGGCTCAACAGACTGATTATAGTAGCTATGGACGTCATTGCGCGACCAATCTCCTTTGATTTATTGCTCTTGCTCAAAATCATTTTACTTTTTTGTTAACTGTTTCTCATTTTTTTGCGCAGCTTTAGCAAACTTTTGCTATAGTACTATGGAGAGTCGGTTTCTTTGGAAAACCGCGTTGAAATCTCAATGAAGGCATCGAAGAGTCTCAAAATCTGCTTCTTAAACTCAATGAATCCGTTTAACAAAAATCAAAGCTGGTGGTTGAATAAGCGGGTCCCAATCAGTGGCGTAGCGAGCAATTTGGCAACATTGCAGTCTGTCCATTTAAACCCATGAAAAAGATCGAACTATTGGGTGTTCGGTGAACACCTTCGCATTCAATCTTTTACATGGATTTAAAAGGACACAGCACAAAGTTGTCAAATTGCACGCTACGCCACTGGTCCTGATGGGGGAGTCATATCTAATCGCAACTTTCTATGCTGAGAAAAGTTATTCATTATAGAGAAATCTGCAATTAAAGCGGACTCCCCTTGTTCCTCGCTCATTCGAGCGTTATCCCAGCATATACAGAGAAAAATGCTTCGGTTGTTAGAACTGAAGATTCGACTTATTTTGATCACCGAAATTTTTGGTTGAATAAACCAAAATGTTCAGTCGTAAGTACCGAAAAAATCGGTATAAGTATAACCCAAATTCCGTCCCAACCTAACACTCAGTATTACTAATGAGGCATTCGGTTCTCAGACCGATCATTTCGGTTCCTCTAACCGAAAACTTCGGAGATCAAATTTTACCAAAGTAATTTTCTCTGTGTACTGTTAGACGGTTTTATTGAGTTTTCGAGTGTATTTTGGGACTTTTCAATGCTTTTAATGTTATATGCACGCAGTAGACACAAAATCCAACTATTTTGACCCACGAGTTGTAAATGAGTAATTTTTGTTTTTTTCTTTAAAAAGAAAGTATTTTTAGGTTGATATTGTTGACCCTTACTCGAGTATCTTTGTTACAAAGACTTCTGACAAAGACTAAAAGTTCTTTTCTCTTTCTCACTCCTCGATTTTTTTTAGGAATTCAATGAAATGATTCATTTTAGTCCAGGCGACTAGACTTTCAAAAGCATCTATGAAATAATATTTGAACAATGGAATCGCCTTAACCTTTGAACATTTTCCAACAAGAAAAGTAAAAGCCACCCTACATCTGTTGGCTTAGACCCTTCAAACTCAATTTTCTTAAATATTCATACGACAAAAAGTATTTCCCTTATTCGTTCTTTTTTTAAAATAATCATGGCTTCTGGTGACAGTTTGACATTTTATTTCGCTTACAGAGGCGAATTTTTTTAAATGATTTCGAGGAAACGGTGATTCGTGAAAGAGTTGGAAAGATCTTACCGGTGTCACATTGGACCGAGCCAGCCATTCGCAGGAAAAGAGCGAGCTTTTATACACGAGACTCAACACTAGCGGATCCAAGAATTTTTCCTTCTCTCTCTTTTCCCATAAGAACGCGTGTGTTAGAAAAGGACAGATAAGGGGCAGTCACGTGACTTTCACCCCCTCTTCTATCCTTTTCTAACACACGCGTTTAAATGGACAGAGAGAGAGAGAGAGAGAGAGAGAGAGAGAGAGAGAGAGAGAGAGAGAGAGAGAGAGAGAGAGAGAGAGAGAGAGAGAGAGAGAGAGAGAGAGAGAGAGAGAGAGAGAGAGAGAGAGAGAGAGAGAGAGAGAGAGAGAGAGAGAGGAGAGAGAGAGAGAGAGAGAGAGAGAGAGAGAGAGAGAGAGAGAGAGAGAGAGAGACAATCCACTGGATCCGCCAGTGAGATTCAAGAATTTTCATCGACACCCGGTGACCTCGAATAAATCACGTTTTATATTTTCATCGGCTGCCCCTTTCTTCCACTCCTACTCAACCAGGAAAGCACACGGAGGAAGATTTACAGTTTCTCGAATTGAGTCATGGAGAAAATAAGAGGATCCTGTCAAGCCATGGTTTTCCCTCCCCTGCCTTTTTTTCCCCAAAAGCAGGCGATGAAAAAGCACGACTCATAAATGAAGACCAGAGTTGCTAAATATCTCTAAAAATGTCTTGGGATTTTAAAAAAAGACGCTGCGTGTATTTGAAAGTGTATATCACTGAGAAAAAAATTCAGGTAATTTAACAGTCTAGTTGTTAAACATGATGAGTACAAACGCATTTGTTGATTTAACTAATCATTTTGTTGATTTTAAAGTACGATTCTCTACATAATAAACCATCTACAAAGGAAAATCTAAAATCCAAAAAGGTAAATCAACAATCTGATTTGTTAAATCATTAAACTGGATTGATCATTTATCAAATTGGATTGTTGCTTTACCTTTTCGAATTGTTGATTCAACAACTCGGATTGTGAAATCAACACAGTGGTTAGTCAAATCAACAAATGCATTCGTAATCACCGTTTTAAACAAATACAAATCGGCTGTTAAATTATCTAAATTTTTTTCTCAGTCTAAACGAGGTTAAAGAAGTTAAGTTTGTTTCATAATCTTAAGAAAGTCTGTTACTCCATGGATGCTTGAGGTCATTTATGGGTGATTCGACGGTAACAGGACTTTAGGCTGACGCCGAAAAATTTCGTAGTTTAAATGTTTAATTTGGCTTAAAGATTTTTTGCTTTTTGAACTGCCTCATCAAACTGTATTCACATATTACCATAGCATTTTCTTTCTACTTGAAAACTTCCTACTGCTTCATTGATAAAAATGAAATAGACAGTAATGGGTCTGTTGCACACTTCGGCTACAGCGTTTTAAAATATCAATTCCTATGTAAAAAGCCGAGAAAATAATAATGACAGCATCAGAAAACACTAAAATTCAGTATTAAACTCACAAATTGCGAAAAACACTAGACACTATTCACCCCTGTATCTTTCCACCACGTGCACGATATTTCGTGAAATTAGCGCGGCACATTCAAATAATCACGGCCGACTGTCATTACAGCTAACTTCATAAACAAATAAACAGTAAACACTGACAGCTTCTGTTCGCGTCTGACGCTGTCAGTGTTTACTGTTTATTTGTTTATGAAGTCAGCTGTAATGACAGTCGGCCGTGATTTTGAATGTGCCGCGCTAATTTCGCGAAATATATCGTGCACGTGGTGGAAAGATACAGGGGTGAATAGTGTCTCGTGTTTTTCGCAATTTGTGAGTTTATTACTGAATTTTAGTGTTTTCTGATGCTGCCATTGTTATTTTCTTGGCTTTATACATAGGAATTGATACTTTAAAACGCTGTAGCCGAAGTGTGCAACAGACCCATTATACATATTACCACATTTACCGATCACACTCGCTGGTTCAAACTGTTTCAGATATTTGGTATGCAATTTACATTCAGCTCGAACAGCTGTGGCTGTAGGTAAATCTATATTTCAATGAAGTCTTTCGTGGTAGGTAGATAAAAAGCTCAAACGTAAATTGAAGGCAAATTAGGAGAGTCTGCGAGTCGGCTAGACCTCCGCTAGAGTCTGAATGAAAAGGACCGCTTCGAAATGTACAAACAAGCAAGAGTAATTTGTCAGATGCTGTTTGTCCTCACGTCGCCGTCACCGCCATCGTTTCACCCCCTGAGACAATAACTCATTAAATATTAATCCTGTGTGTGCAAAAAGTCAAGTCTCAAAGAACTTAATCCAGACGCAATGCTCATAGAAGCTATTTGTAGCCTTTTAATTAAAAAGGAAAAAAAAAAAAAAGGAAAAAAAAAAACAGGAGTGGAGGCGAAAAAAAAGAGCGTTAATTATTCATTTCAGGTTTCTCACATTTCTTTTTGCCTCGACCGTTTTAATTTGCAGTCGCTGTCGTCGCTGATGTTTATTGTTGTTGCCATCGGAGGCGGTGGCGCGGCGTGCGGCGTGAAGCAGGCCACGAGCCTCGAGCCTTTGGCAAGGGTGTCACGTTCACAATTTTGCCCTCTCTGCCAGCACGCGGCTGGCTCGAGAGGAAATTTGAAAATCACGTTTTTAAGGCTTAGAAAATATAGGCTCGACGCTATTGTTTATTTATCCCACGATGTTGCCGAGTTTGGTCAGAATGAGGCGTTAATCATGATAATAATGGCTCGTGAAATGCAATATATAGATATGTATCCGCCAAATAAACCTATACGTCAACCAGTGGCGTAGCGTGCATTTAGCAACGTTGTATTTTGTCCATTTAAACCCATGTAAAATGTCGAATGCGAGGGTGTTCACCGAACACCCAATATTTCGATTTTTTTCATGGGTTTAAATGAACGAACTGCAACGTTGCCGACTTGCACGCTACGCCACTGACGTCAACGCTTAATCCCGAACGTGGCAAAAACTTACGCTCAGTCGAACTATAGGTCTGTGAGACTCCTACCATTATTTTCGCTGAAAGACGGATTGTTTCCTTAATTTTTCACTAAGTTTTGTTTGAAAACTACAAACACGTGACTTAAAAACATTTTTAAAGGATTTTGAGCTGGATAGAGGGGGTACAGCTCCCCTAAAGTCTCTATCCCCAACCAGCAGACTAACATGACGCTTACTTAACGAACTGTGGAGAATTAGTTAAAAAGTATGTAATTGTGGATATTACGTAAATTCTTAATAAAAATTACGTATTTTTAATAGTTGAAACCTCCCCCAAAACTTTTAAGTAAAATTCATGTTAGTTTTCCGTTTTGAAAACTTGATGCTTACTTAAAAATTACACAACGACTTTTACATAAAGTTTAACTAAATAAGATTTAACTTGACGAATAGTTTTGATAAAAAATGACTTAAATATACAATGTGAAAAAACAGAAAATAAATAACAACTAAAACTTTTTGTCGAACTTGTTGCATCTTTTAGGAATCGTTGTGGAATCGAAAAATAGCCATAAATATCCAAAAATGTGTGATATTGTGATATATGATGAAAAAAGGTCTTAAAACATTCAGTAAGGTGTACATTGACAATTTAACATTGTATACAATCACTTAAAATACTTATCGTTTGAAAATAAAAAAGTGACAGAGCTTCTACGGTGATTAGTAAAAACCCGTTAGGGTCTTTTCAGACCCCATTATGGTTCCGAACGTTGATCAAACACCTTCGACTGATAATTAAGGGACAAGATTAACCTTTCATTATTACATTTAAGTTGTCTTCGGTACGTTTTGGTGCCACACAGTTTCATAAAAAGTAAACCAGTTATGAAATCTATCAATTTGACTCCATATTTCCCCAGTTCAGACTTATTTGTTGTTTCGTGTTGTCCATACCGTCATGGTATAATCGCAGGCAACGTTAGAGTCTCTCGAAACGTCACCCGTACTAACTCAAGTTCGCATGATATTCAGCCGAAAGATGCATTATAATTGACCCATGAATCATTAGGAGCTCATCATGAATGGCCTGCATGATGAATCAGTAACTCACAGAGTCAGTGGAGTGCACAATGTAAACGCATAAAGCATCGTAGTGCTTATAATACGGTGTAAATGAATGGAGGTATACCAATCGAAGAATACTCTGAATTATTCACTCCCCCTCCCTCCACCTACTTCTCCTCCTTGTATATAAGGGCTCTCAAAACAATCCTCGCAGACAGTATATGGGCGATGTGCAACGTAGTACTTACTGTCAGTACGAGAGAGAGAGAGAGAGAGAGAGAGAGAGAGAGAGAGAGAGAGAGAGAGAGAGAGAGAAAGAGAGAGAGAGAGAGAGAAAGAGAGAGAGAGAGAGAGAGAGAGAGAGAGAGAGAGAGAGAGAGAGAGAGAGAGAGAGAGAGCATGGAACCTGAATAAAGTGTGAGTTGTGACGTCCAGTCCGTCGAAAGCTTATGGTATAGCTGAAGTGCCTTCATAGCTCGGCCGACACTTAACTGAAGCTGCAAGCCCAATACCCCAATACTCATTACTCAGACTCACCTGAAACACAAGAGCGAAATTACGATATTAATTAACAAACAATAACTATATATAGGTCTCGATCTTCGATTTATCAAGGGATCGACGCTGAATTCGATTCAACAGTGTTCCACAGTGTTCGTACATCTAACCAGAGCTGCCGTTTTTCGTATGATTGATACAAATTTTCAATTCACCGATGATTCCACCGGTTGAGAAAAGATCACACAGTTCAGAGTATGAATGTACTGACTTCAGAGTATACTGTACTTTACACGAAAATCCTATGATCTGTAATCTTTGCTCAATCGCTGCAATCATCGTTATTTTATTAAAATATCCTTTTTTTTTTTTTTTTTTTTTTTTTTTTTTTTTTTTTTTTTTTTTTTTTTTTAAAGTCATTCACGACTCTAGCGGTTGAGAAAAGATTACGGATCAGAGTTTTTTTTTCATGCATTACAGTCGTACACTGAACCAAACTGTGAAATCTTAGCTCAGTCGGTGGAATCATCGGTGAGTTGAAAAGTTTTCATTAATTATACGCAAAATGGCGGCTCTGCATCTAACACAGTTATAAAGTTATTGTAACCCCGTGTGTAGGTATGTATGAGTGTCAATGTATTTGTGTGTGTGTGTGTGAGTGTGTGTGTGTGTGTCTGTGTGTTTGCGTGTGCAGTGTGAGAGTTAGGAGGAGGTATAGTCAGATTTTTTAAGTTTTGAATATTTGGGTGGTGGTGGTGGGGGGGGGGGGGGTATTGCGGTGTAATCCTGCTTAAGATAATGTTCGATTCGATTCACCGGGCTCGTAAGCAGATTATCAGCTGTTGCAGAACGATTGAGACGTGCGAGAGAGAGAAAGAGAGAGAGAGAGAGAGAGAGAGAGAGAGAGAGAGAGAGAGAAGAGAGAGAGAGAGAGAGAGAGAGAGAGAGAGAGAGAGAGAGAGAGAAAGTCATAAATGAAGTAGAAAAAAAAGCTCCGTCGATTGAGGGTACGCGATTGAATGGAATATACTTGAATCTGCAGCGCGCTTCGTTCTGCGAAGTTCGCAGAATTTTTCCAGCAACGATTGAGTATCTATTGTTCGCTGAGGATCAGACGAAGTGATTAAAATACGAGACTCGCGATCGCCAAATCTTCTGACCCCCCCTCTCATCCATAGTTCGCTCAATATGATTGTAACTTTTACGGTTTTATATTTATTCCATGGTGTTTTCGAAACTCGTCTCTGGAAAGTATTTGAATTGCATGTTGCAAACCATAGTTGCATAAAGTTGATGCATCAAGATGAAGGAACCCTTTTTCGCAGAGTAGTAATTGGGCTCCGAGTTATTGGAGATTTTCTTATCGGGAAGGTTTCTCTCCCGATGGACACTTCTACACCCGGTCTGTTCAAGATCGGACGATAATCTCCGCTCGCTCAATTTGCCTCATACAATTCTTAGCCGAAGGGGGAAAAAAAGTAATATGAAAATGCACCGAAAAGAAAATTACGTGAACTTACTTGCTCACTAATGTGATGTACGTTTCAATCTACGGTCGCACATTGACTCAAATCATGGATTTCCCGGTTATGGGAAGTTGTTTTTTGCTTTAACTCTAGTCTGCCTAACATGGGCCTCGGAGGCCCACACGTGACATTTTAGCGTGTCATTTCCTCAAAAATGCTCATACAGACTTGAGCTTCACAAATAAATCTACAAAATCGCTCAGGAGCATATATTCTCAACATTTTGTAAAAAAAAAAAAAAAAAAATTAAAACATAGTAATTATTTATTCATCGCTACAACATATTAGTATTGATCCTTTCTTGCATCAGTCTTGGCAATGGGTCTGTTGCAAACTTTTGCCACAGCGATAAAAAGTGTTTATTCCAATGTAAAATCGCTCGAAAAGTCCATTGGTGGCATGATAAAGTCATGAAATACAACATTAACCTCACAAGAGGCGTTTATTGAAATCTAAAATGGCGGCAAAATATCGAGGAATCTGAATGTATGTACCGTGATCATCCAAAGATTGCCAACTTTGACAACCTCACTGGAGGTAGAGGTTATGTGTTTGTTTATACGTTGTGATTGGTTGTGATGGATATTGTGAGGTTGACTATCCTTGAATGTTCGTGGTGCATGCATACAGATTGCTAGATATTTTGCCGCCATCTTGGATTTCACTAAACACCTCTTGTGAGTTTATTATTGCATTTCGTGGCTTTCTGATGCCACCATTTGACTTGACAGGCGGTTTTACATTAGATTATACACTCTGTAGCGCTGTAGCAAAAGTTTGCAAAAGACCCATGCATTGACTAAATTTAAGCTCTGGACTTATTTACTCCTCGAAGTTTTGAGTTATTTTGATATTTATTGTTCATAATCTTGATTGTTGATTCGTAACATTATGTCCGGGAAATTCTGCATTTCGATCCCATACTGACCGGAAGAAGGGTGTATTAAATGTGAAGGATTTAAAAATGTCTCCTATATGCACCTTACACAGTTAGGGTTTGGATAAGGGAGGGGGATGACAAGTCTGGTTCCAGCCTACGCAACACTCGGGATAGGGTAGCTAAATCAACTGTTCGATTTGCCTCATATTACAAATCAAATGAACGTAAAGCGAATGAAAACCGACACGCATCACAAAAAGTTAACGTGAGTGCTTTTCCCGGAGTATTCACTCTTTGGCAAATGACTTTACGGCAATGAAGCCTTAACAATTGCGTCTTGATCGAATACTCTTGCTCTATTTACAACAAAAACTAATTCGGGAAAGTTTCATAGTAATAACTTCGAACTGTTTAATCCTTTCATATCTGGTGTACATTTCCATGTACATCTTAATAACATAGAATCTTATGGGGAAGATGAAAATATGATATGCGTATCGTTTTGTGTGATAAAAATGTGCCCAGATCAACTATGATGGCCGAAAATCCGTTCCTGAACAAAAAGTATTTCAGGTTTGAAAGGATGAAAATAGAATTTGTAAAATCAGATTTTTCGTCTAAAAGGTTGTGAATGTTGTTGGACAGGACTTTAGCTTTCATCCTCACAGAATCAATATATATTTTTTTCCTAAAACACCGAGCTTTTTATAAACAAGTACGACTTAATGGTGACAGGAGGAAATGTCCTATTTAAAATGTCCAAAGTATAAAATGTTCAATAAGAAATGTTCTTATTTATTTATTTATTTATTTATTTATTTATTTATTTATTTATTTATTTATTTATCTATTTATTTATCTATTTATTTATCTATTTAGTCACTTATTTACTAATCTGTTATTATTATTATTTTTTTCTTCCCCTCTCTCTCTCTTACTGTTTACTTAGCGTTCGGTTAAATGTAAGAGAGGGCCTTGGAGTCCTAATTTTGCCTAGTGCTTTGCTATAACTCTTTATTTATTAATTTATTTTACTTATTTTTTTTTCTCTTGTGGTCTAATTTTGTTTCTAAATTGTTTCTAGCTTTGTTTCTTTACGTGCGTACTTGTGTAAATCTATGTTTATCTTAAACAAAATAAAAATCTACTCATAATCACCTCTCTCTCTCTCTCTCTCTCTCTCTCTCTCTCTCTCTCTCTCTCTCTCTCTCTCTCTCTCTCTCTCTTTCTCTCTCTCTCTCTCTCTCTCTCTCTCTCTCTCTCTCTCTCTCTCTCTCTCTCTCTCTCTCTCTCTCTCTCTCTCTTGATTTCATGGATTACAACAAGAAAACATGATGAAAATACATTGCCAACGATTCAAATGGGTGCTTGAACCGAGAACCGCGAAAAAATAAAGAGTTAAATGATTTTTCCTCGTCTCACGAGGCGAGCTTCGTAAATCGAACCCGCGCCGCCACCGCGCCGGGATCGCCTGCAAACCGCACAGCACAAGGACCTACAACACCATTACAGCTATAGGAGGTGGCCGGTGGGTGGCGGTGGCACGACCGTCGACCGTGGTTGCGACACGGAGGAGCGTCAAAACGACAAAGTTATGCCGCGAGATAGTAATCAATTAATGTAACGATTTGTGATAACTCCTACGGTGGCTGTGGCTCCTGCTCCTATTCCTCGCCCCACCTATTTTCTTTCGCTACCTTCCCCTCCTCCCACCACCCTTGTCTCACATGCCGATGAATTAGTTCCATTCTATACAAAAGCAACGTTGCCAAATCAAAATAAACTGTAGTAAATACCCTAAGAACACTTTCTCACATCAAATTTAAGCTGAGGGAGACCCCCAGGACCCCCCTTTAATATTTCGGGGGAGACCCCCAGGAGTAGGACCCTCTTTAATATTCTGGGGTAGACTCCCAGACCCCGTTCTGATATTTTTATCCGAAAATCCAAAAATCCATTTTTGAAATTTTTGAATGTTTCCCTTTTTTGACCCATTTTCCCATTGATTTTGATGGAAACCATTTTCCATCCGTAACTAACTTAAAAATTAAAATTTCCAAAAAAAAAAAAAAAAAAAAAAAAACCAAAAGAACCAAAAAAAAAGTCCTCTGGAGAATGTTAAAAGCAACATCTCTGCAAAATTTGGATATACATGGATTAATACCTAAAAAGTTATGCTGGGTGTAAACCGAATCCGAAGGGTATGGAAGTTTTATGGCTACAGACAGACGGACAGACCGACGCCAAAGAAAGTTTGTGCATTTACTCCTCCAAGCCACATATGGTTAACTAATATTGAAACTTAATGGACGAATATTCTTTAGGATAGTATTCGGCATGATGAGAGCCAATTATTTTGTAATGATCATGATTTACTTAGTAGTAGTGGGCCAAGTATCGAAACAAAATACCTTGAAAATCTCTGCGCCATTGCAATACTTAACTTTGTTAGTAGTGAGAAAGTAAAAACACTCTGACTATTAAACTCTCGAGTATTTCATTTCCAAAGTAATTTCCTCCAGTTTGATTTGTCCATTCATGTAGTCCATAAACTTTTCGTCACACAATTTTCAGTCCGTGGTTTTTTTGTGCAACTCTATTGTTGAGCCTACTAGACTGAAAAACAGTTGCTTAGTTTGTTGACACGGCAAGTTTAAGTCAGAGACATCAGTTTTTACGATGAAATTTACATCGAATATTTTATGGAATTCTATGAGTGGCCCGAGGAATTCTATAAAAGTCCGATGGAACTCCATTTATGATTGTATGGAATTCCGTGAGAAATAATGTCCTTCGGAATTTTAATCATGGGACTTCACGGAACACCATTTACCAGGGTTGAATTGGAACCTAGTTGAGTTTTTAGGGATGTTCTAAAAAGCGTTCCTACAATTTTTTTTTTTTTTTTCGTTTTCTTTTTTACATTTTTTACATTTTAAAAATAAAAAAAATAAAACGGTGCCGAGAGTAAAAATAATTAATTCAGGCAACATAAACGCTAACTTTCCTTAAGTAGGGCCTTTGGTTTCACTCATTGCAAGTCTCATTTTGTAGGTCTTTGGTTCATTCTAGTCGGTATTAATCTCTGGAGCCGGCAACACTTCTTTTAAATTAATTGCAGCCATCGTCCCGAATTAATGAAGCTGCTCAAATTCAGAACAAGTAATCCACCCCTCCGCGCTCCGGCATCAGAACTATTCATCAACCACGTTCAGAAATCGTGATGACTGCTCTTTGATTGGTGATGGGTATTCCAACTGATCAATTCCGCCTAGAACTTGTCCAGAATTTATTTTAAGTCGTCAATAATTATTATTATGAAGCTGAGGACACACGTTTCTATAAAGATTTTTTTATTTCTACTTTTTACAAATTCTTGTGAAAAACACCAAAAGCGGGCCTGCGAAACTCATCACAGAGGTAAAACGCAATATTTGTCATGCACAGAATACGGCATGGGAGATAAATTATGGTCAATATAACGTTTATACGTTGCGTCAATATTGTCGTCCTTCCGATACACCACAGTGACGCAAGTACAGTGCAATGTGGCAGCAACCTTTTTTCTCCATTTAAACTTATGAAAAACAATCGATCTTCAGGAGAAGTGCAATTGCACCCCCAAGATATCGATACATTTGCTTAGGTTTAAATGGCAAAAAAGCGTGGTTGCCAGATTGCACGCCACTGGTAGTTTTCGTAAATTTCAGTAAAAGGATTTACATCGTCGTTTTACAAGTAAAATTTTCTGAACTACCCAAGCTCAACTGGCCTATTGAAGTGAACGAAAAAATATAAGGTGAAATAACACCTTTATTTCTCATATAAAATACGCTGACTTGAGAGAAATGCCAAAGGCGAGATACTGTGGCGTAGCGTGCAATTCGGCAACGTTGCAGGTTGTCTATTTAAACAAATGACAAAGATCGAACTTTTGGGTATTCGGTGAACTTCTTCGCATTTGACCTTTTACATGGGTTTAAATGGACAAAATATAGCGTTGCCAAACTGCACACTACGCCACTGACGAGAAGGGCGAAATAGAATTACACGTTTGATAGAGATCCGCGACAAAATCCAGTTTGGAAGTTTGGATAACTTTCCGCATGTAAACTCGAAGGGAGACGAAAATTCAGTTTCTCCCGGGCTGAAGGTAACTTTCACTTTACTTCTGTTGCCACTAAGTTTCCCTTCGAACAATATCAACGTACGATCAAAGCGCTTTTGATTCCTTTTGGCATTCACAGAGAGCAGAGGCCCAAAAACTAACAGCCAATTAGCGTTAAGCACATTGATGACCATCATACTCTAATTTTGAATTCTATCAAAGGACTCATAAGTTTATAGACATGGACTTATTTGAAGGACTTAAGTTTTTCTGAGAAATGTTTTTCACATCATAGTTTACTCTCTAATCTTTATAACAAGGCAAAGTTCTGGAAACAACTTCCGGTGTTATCAAAAAGAATATTTTCTATATACAGATGAGAAGAGATGAAAATATCCCGTGATGAAAATAAGCTATAGTACAAACGAGTTTCAACTAATGACGTGTGTGATGAGCCTTGAAAGATCTAATGACTTCATGGTCCATTGGTTGGAGCAAAGAAGTGGTGTTTGATGAAAGGAAAATGTTCTCTACTGGCAGGTGCGCAAACTTTAAATTTATCTCGGATTGTCGCGTATGCATTGTCAAGGACCAGAAGGAAAAACCTTAGGTCACAACCTTGACTTCAAACTCGTGTAAAAAAATTCGCGGATAACGATGTTCGAAATACGACTAGGAAATTATTGATGGCGTGACAAGCAAATGTGACTAACTAAATCCTCTCTACGAGTTCGTTTACGTGTTTTGATCGTTGAAATAGAGAGTAGTTAACTATTCGTACTTGGTTGTAACGGTTTTGCCTACATCGTTTAATGAAGGCACTTTTTATAAGCAGTAACTGTAAGTGTAACCTCAGGACTCCAAAGTTACTTGAACAAAAGCACAGTTAAATTCTGCTTCATGTGCATGAATTACAATTAGAGAGTAATTAACTATTCGTACATGGTTGAAATGCGGTTGCCTACATCCTTAAATGAAGGCACTTTCTATAAGCAGTAACTGTAAGTGTAACCTCAGGACTCTAGAGTTACATGATCAAAAATACAGATAATGATGCGAAATCTGCTTCATGTGAATGAATTAAAATCTATAGTAATTCATTATTCCTTCTATCCCATGATGGTTCTACCAATATTATAGTTATTGAAGGATTTTCCTTTAAAAATGGAAATTTCACTCTTGTCTAACTTGTTTGAATGTTTAAAGTCTATAGTGTTTTAAAACTCGTGCCTTAGTAATAAATTATATTTACATAGTTGAATAGGGGTGACTTTGATCAATTTTTCAAAACTAGTTCTAAGTGTTTCATTTTAATCCAAAAACAATTGGATTGGATATTGGTGCTCATTGATTTGAAACGAGAAGAGCGTAAAACGTCAGTGGCGGCTCGTGCGATTTGGAAGCCATGCAATTTGTCCATTTAAACCTATGTAAAATAATCGAATCTTGAGGAGGCTGACAACCTCCGCGAGAATCGATTATTTTACATTCGTTTAAATGGAGGGAAAGTAATGTTGCCAAATTGCACGAGCCGCCACTGGTAAGCGTCCCGCCTCGCCGCGGCCGGGGCCTTCCAAGCGACAGGTAGTTTGCGTGACGCCCGCCTTGGTCAAAGCGCTAACTTTTCCACCTTCGACGTCGATTATCTCGCTTAAAACGCGCAGCACTGAAAAAATGAATGCGACAAATGCATCAAAATCAATGCATCTTGGCAGCAAATGCTCAAGAGTATCAGAAGAGTATACACTCAGACTTATGATATGATTGTTGTAAGTGCTTTGATGCATTTCACACCAATAAAGGCGGAGACGTTTTAAATTTGAGTGCATGAAATTTATGATTGATATCTTTAGCCAGTATTTTTTTTAAAAAAAAAAAAAAAAAAAAAAAAAAAAAAAAAAAAAAAAAAAAAAACTTTTTCTCCCCAAAGTTTGAAAAATCGTTGCTAAGTTGGTGGAGAAGTATTTCAAGACTCATATGTTTATAGGAAAAAATAGTCTCATTTTAACTTGGAAACTCGGCTTCAGAAATTCCTGACACCTGAAACTCCCTGCATACATATCAGTTTTACCAGCACCCCTATTGAATGAATTCGCCAGAACGCTTTCCTTGCCTCATCTAACGAGCCACCACTGGCGACATTTATTTCTTTAAAAAAAAAAGAAAAAAAAAAAAAAAAAAACGGTGATTCTATTATTGGTGGAGGACCCGAAGGATTGTAGAAATGAAATAGAAGAGGGAGGGAGCGATATCATGAATTCGAATAGACGAGGACAGGGCAGTGGTGAGGAGTTAGGGGGGAATAGAATAAGGGAGGGGGGGTGAATTGGCAATGAGCAATGATGTCTGCATATCCGCGTATCCGGCTCGTCTGTTCAACACCTGATAAGACGTCCCTGGTTGCGGATGATGTATATATGCTGTGTGCGGTGGAGCGATGACGATAAGAAAAGCTAAGACGAGTCGCGCGGTGGTTAATATACACAACGGAAAGTCTGCATTCGTCCACACTCTGCCGCGCCGAGCCAGCCGCGGGCAGCGTTAACAACAACGTCGCGACACCCGAGAAAAAGCACCCGCGACTGATATCATATTTACTTACACGTTTCACCCCCCCCCCCCTCCCACATCCACCCCCTTCCTTACAACAAATTTCAATTACTCGACTTTTATCATTATATGGAAGAGGGAATCCCGCGCCCAGTCAAATATCCAGCTAGCCATCCGTACCGCCGCAATGTGGTTCAAGATCCAAAGAAAAGTGGACAAAAAAATCAGTGAAAAATAGGATTAAAAAACCATCGTTTTTTACTTTTTAACCTAAATCTAAAACTTTCCAGAGATTAGAATGGAAGTATAGGCCTCTTTAGCAACATATAACTTTCCGCGACAAGCACCAAACATCAGTGTTCTTTTTAACTAAATGTTAAAGTATTTCAAAAAAATTTCTTGTAAATTACATGAAAATTGTGCTACTTAATAGTATTTGAGACGCTGATGTCAAAAGTGATATAATTTTCTACGTAACTTGTCCTGATTTCACGCATATTCTACTTTTAAGCATTTTTCGCGATACAATTTTAATTGTGGAAAAACTAGATTATTTCGATCAAAATTAAGGCCAAATTCGAACTCGGCAAATCAATTTACGTCGGATTGCTTGCTCTTTACGCGATTAGAGGTCCAATTTTAAGAAAGAAACTCCATGTTTGTGTCTAGGGACCCTTGTTTTCTAATATGATAGACATATTTCTTGGTTTAAATAGCTTGCTAAAAGTGTTTTCTTTGATTAAATTTGGCCTCTTGAAACATTAAAAATGGAAAATTGATGAGGACTTTACTTTTTGATTATTGGCCACTTCTCGAAGATCTCAGACCTCTGTGCGCTGCTGCGATGGAGCCAATCCCGTGCAAACATTCAGGTAATATGCTACCCATACCTCCCCCACTCCCTTCGCCGATGACACAGGAATTCTATTGAGTCAACAGTTCCGCATTTACATATCAGTGAAGAGTCCGTGCTATATAAATGTTTGTCTGGACTACATGATAACAAAGCAACGAACAGTGGTTTACAAGATAGTAAGGTACAACAAAAAATAGGTCAGACGATTCTTGGATCTTTGGAAGAAGGGTATCTGCCATATGAAGGATATAAATGGAATTTCTCGGCAAGTTACATTCACCTCCCCCCTAGCAAAACCCATAATAGCAACCGAAATCCTGATTCATTGCCTTAAATATAAACATTTAAAAATTGAGGAGTTCCCTGGAAAACCCACTTATAAAAAAGAGGGTATATGCTTGTCCTCAAAAATTCATAATTCAAAGGGTTATTGTGAATGTTTCTGATGAGTTACGCCGGTTGCTCTTTTTCATCTGATGAGTGGTGTATAAGCTTCAATTGTCAGTTAAGAAATTACAATCCGTTTATCTCATCAGAAATACATACAATAACACTTATTTGAATTATGAATTTTTGAGAGCGAGGATACCCTCTGTTTTACAAGTGGTTTTTCCAAATTGTTCAATTGTTCTCGACGCGAGGCGGGAAATCCAATTTCAATTTTCAATACGAAAATCTGGGCTCTAAAAGTAGCTGAAATGAAGTGATCGAGTAATCAAAGTACCTTGTGTATTGGTGAAATCATAGTTTAACCGTGGCTACGACTAAAAAATAGAGGGTTTTTACGACAGGTTGAACTGCAAGTAAAAAAGTAATAACGAAGAAAATGAGAAAGTGCCGAATGATCCTTTTTAACGGAACAAACAAGAAATCCCTAAGATCAGATAAGCTGCATGTCCAACAGAACAATGAAATGAAATGAAATTAGCTTTATTTTAAGGCTGGTGATTTTACTGCTTTGATTTCTCCTCATTCATTTATAGTTTATACGGAAGTGCAGAGTAAAAGTTCGAGTCGGAGGATAAAGAGCGCTAAACTCTGAATGGCCCGCGAGTGACGGAAGGATGTTGCACGTAAATATGCGCCTCTGAATGTGATGATGTAAAAAATAGTGATGAATAATAATTTAACAAAGTTATAGATTCAATGGATCTCAAAAAACGGATTTCAATAAGTAAATAATAATAATAATAATAATAATAATAATAATAATAATAATAATAAAAAAAAAAAAAATAAATAAAAAAAAGTGAATTAAAGAGGGCAAGAGAGATTACCGGGAATCAAAGAGAGAAGGAGGGAGAGAGAGAGAGAGAGAGAGAGAGAGAATGAGTGAGAGCGAGGGGTGATAAAAGGATGGAGATAGAGAGGAGAGATGTAAAAAAAAGTAGTGAAAAATGTGTCAGCTTTCGGGGGGGGGGGGGGGGGGACTAACGTTCGTTCGGCAGAAAGATACATAAAAACGTCAATCGACGAAAAATGCAGGAGTGAATAGAGAGAAAGGGGTGGGGGGCGCTGTTATTCGAGGAAATGGAGGAGGTCGCGCGGGGAACAGCACGATGCACATCATTAACGCGAATCTCGAGTCATACAAAGAGGAAGGGGTGCGGAGGCGAGGGGAGGGGAGGGGGAGAATAAGAGGGCACGGTGAACCCCGTGGAGCTAAATCGGGGGCCCCGGAAATCGATAATGCGCTCGAACACAATGCAGTCTCGAACCCCGAACCCGATCCCGCGTGGAAGCCCCCTTTTATCGGCGAGGGGGGAGCCGGAGGGGGGACGAACAATAAAACATGATTAACGCGAGAGCGGCCTAAATTTACTCGCGCAGCGACGATACTACTAGAGCGACGACCAGGAGGCGAACGCTCGAACGCCAACGAACGAGGCGTTGCCACCGACATTAGAGAGAGCCGTATAAACTAGCCCCCCTCCCCCTCCACCACCCCCACCCATCATCCCCTTTACTGCTCTTCTGCAAATCCCCCCCCCTACCGACTAGGCACCCTCACTGGTTGCAAAGTCACCGTTGCACACTTGCAGGCGGTGGTGGCGGTGGGGCGGTCATTTTGAATAGCTCTCCTGTTCCACAGCCCCGCGCGCGTGCCTCCTCACTCCTGTTTAATTGCGCATAATTATTCAGAGTATCTGCCGGTCTTTGGTGGTGGTGGTGCTGGTGCTGGTGCTGCTGCAACCGCTGTTTGGGGCATGGACGGACGGGGATGTCCGCGAATTTATGGCATCGTACAGAGGAGGATAATGTATTGATGCACAACGTTGAAACAACAACGGTGACGTATATTTGATGAGCGATCAAAATAGAGAGAGAGAGACAACCTGGCATAAAGCCAGTCTTTAACCCGTATTCTCTTCGGCTGGTCGTTTTATACACATAATTTTAATTGGTTTACGCGACATAAAGGCGGGAAGAACATGAAACATTCTTCAGTAATTGAGGAGCACTTTATAGTAAAAGGCAGTGGCGTAGCGTGCAATTAGGCAACGATGCAGTTCGTCCATTTAAACCTATGAAAAAGATCGAAGTGTTGGGAGTTCGGTGAACACCTTCGCATTCGATTTTTTACAAGGTTTTAAATGCACAAAATACGACGTTGCCAAATTGCACGCTACGCCACTGGTAAAAGGATGGGTAGAAGAGAGGTGAGACATATCATCACGTACTACCTATCTTGGTCGCGTTAAAAACATCGGATGGCGACTTTTTCGTTTCTTGTTTTTAACAAAACATCGTCCAACTGGCTGATGAGCCAGTGCTTAGTATGGCTCAGTATGAGCCAACGATACTTTTTCAAGTCCTTTTTTTGGTTTCTCCGTAACTTCTCTTTTTTTCCGTTCAATATCATCTGGTCAACACGTTTTGTTTTCACCTGCGACAATTCATCATCAATAAAATGAGCTAGCCCTCAGCGATCTTTTTATCAACTCATCATCGGTCCAGGTATTTATTAGAGGTGTAATTTTCTTTATTAAATAAATATTTTTTTCTGTTTTTCGGGCACAAACATTATGGCTGGCATTATGTTATGGCTGGTACGTTGGCTGATGAGCAAATTGCTGATGTCAGTATAGTGAACAAGCGTAATTTATAATTCGGTTTGCAGTGGCGTAACTAGAAATTACCTTTCTCTCACTTTGTCCATTAAAATGTGTAAGTTAGAAAAGGATAGGAAAGGGGCATCAATCCCGTCTCCCTATCCTTTTTCTACCTGTACATTCGGATGAGTTAAAAGAGAGATAGAATGATTTCTAGTTAAGCTACTGTCGGTTTGTGTCGAGATTTGAGGTTCAGAACTTTTCGGGGGACACCAAACGACCAAACGTACGCCAAATTCAACATCAAAACCATTTTCAACCAATCAGGGGCGTTGGTTATTGCTGTATTTCACCGTTAAGTTTCGTTATTTAATTAAAATATCCGCAAGTTTTTTAAAGTCATCGACGCGACGGCTCCACCGGTTGAGAAAAGATTAAAGATGCGAACGTTTTTGTGCATTACACTCATACACTGTCACACTGAGCTGCACTATGTAATCTTTTCTCAACCGGTAGAATCGTCGGTGAGTTGAAAAATGCGATTAATTATACGCAAAACGGCAGCTCTGCATTCAAGAGTAGAGAAATTCAACTCATCAAAATGGTTGAAAAAACAAAGAGCGGAGAAGTACCGATAATCTAACAAGGGGAACGTCTCAAGTGTCCGCCTCCGATTTTGATGAAATATAGCTCAAAATCTTCATTGAGTGACGCTGATTAACACCCTGTATTTACTTTTTGCCAATGCGCCTTTAAAGTTGGTGAAAAAAAAGTTCAAAGTTCGCAGCTGAACTGCGTGAAATCGTCGGAGCGTGCTAAGGGTGGCGAAATCGTACATGTACCCTATTGTCAGCCTGTGGCATAGTGGCTCAGGCGCTCGACTCGCATGCGCGCGGTCCCTAGTTCGATCCCCAGAGAAGGACGTAAGTTTTTGCACATACCTTTCCTCCCGTTCTGGAGTGTTCCTCGCCAAACTATCCTTTGAAAACCTTCTCAAAATTATTTTTACATTATTTTTACATCATTCCTGTGGATAGAAGGTTCGTTGTAAGTACGTCGAAATCAACAATTCGACCGCACTCGTGTGGGTGTTTGCGATAAATGTTACATAAGGAAAGAATAACATACGAATAATTTTGGAGCTACCCATCGCAAATTCGGAAGAATCTTTTCTCTAATAACTATGGTTTTTTATTCATGCCTCCATTTTTATAAATTATTTTTTAAAGGGTATTTCAGTGTCCATGTAAGTGTCAGAGGTGATTCGTGAGAGACCTTTCCAAAATTATTCGTGTGTTATTTTTTCCTTGTGTAACATTTATCGCGAACACCCACACGAGTGCGGTCGAATTGTTGATTTCGACGTACTTACAACGAACCTTCTATCCACAGGAATGATGTAAAAATAATGTAAAAATAATTTTGAGAAGGTTTTCAAAGGATAGTTTGGCGAGGAACACTCCAGAACGGGAGGAAAATTATGTGCAAAAACTTATGTCCTTCTCTGGGGATCGAACTAGGGACCGCGCGCATGCGAGTCGAGCGCCTGAGCCACTATGCCACAGGCTGACAATAGGGTACATGTACGATTTCGCCACCCTTAGCACGCTCCGACGATTTCACGCAGTTCAGCTGCGAACTTTGAACTTTTTTTTCACCAACTTTAAAGGCGCATTGGCAAAAAGTAAATACAGGGTGTTAATCAGCGTCACTCAATGAAGATTTTGAGCTATATTTCATCAAAATCGGAGGCGGACACTTGAGACGTTCCCCTTGTAAGAAGCGAAGACTATAATTGGAAAAAACGTAATTTGTTTTGAATATTAGATTTCTGGTGGTTTTAAATATATCCGCACAGTCTATGGTCGGTGTGAACCGTGTATAACAAAGAATTGAGTTGAAAATCATTCTGCTGACAAGCTAAACTAACACGACCCCGCAAAAAAGGACGAGTTGAAGGGATGCGAACTTCGAGGAGAGAGAGGAAGATTGAGCATTGTAAGGAAGGGATGAGGGCAGCAGATAAACTTGAAAAGGAAGAATAAAAAAAAAAAGGAAGGAAGGAAATAAAATAAAGTATGAATTAAACGTCTCGGGTTCGTGGCGTTTTTCTATTTTCTTATTCTTCTTTTTTAGTCCCTGCGTCCCGCGTGAATGCGGCGTGAGTATCACAAAGACAATGGGGTATTCCCTCGTTCTTAAGGGCAAAGACTCACTCACCAACCTTGATGCGGATATGAAAAGCGTTGGATTGGCGGGGGGGGGGGGTTTGTGGAAATTTGAAACGACGCGCGGCGGCAAGCACTCCATAGCGTTCGCGGCGTGTAAAGTCGAGAGGGAATTCTATGGTTCTCACCACGCGGAGCGAGCGATAAAAGAGAAACAAAATACGCTAAGCGAACTTTCAAAAAAAGATGCCAATTTCGGTTTTTATTCGGTCGTACCGTTTTCCAACGTGCGGTCAAATCAAGAAATATGAGCTTGCCTCTTGCCTTTATAGTCTCCATCTACTCGAGTGAGTTTTGTCTACGTGAAATAGGATATACACTCGAACGAGGAAAAGAGGAATAAGGAACAAATCAAGATTGTGACAATTGTTGACGAGACATATTGTAGAGGAAGGCACAAAGTGACTTGCGAGAGACCCTCTTTTGTCTGAGTATGGAGACAGTTGCCGATAGTTTATGTGTTTTATGTGAATATTTTTTAGTTCTCTCTCTCTCTCTCTCTCTCTCTCTCTCTCTCTCTCTCTCTGTCTCTCTCTCTCTGTCTCTTTCTCTGTCTCTCTCTCTCTTGTCTTGTCCCTCTGTCTCTCTCTTCTGTATGTTTCTGTCTTGTCTGTTCTCTGTCTGCTCTGTTCTTCTCCTCTCTTGTCATCTCTCTCTGTCTCTCTGTCCCTCTGCTCTCTCTCTCTCTCCTCTCTCTCCCCTCTCTCTCTCTCCTCTCTCTTCCTCTCTCTCTCTACTCTCTCTCTCCTCTCTCTCTCTCTCTCTCTCTCCTCTCTCTCTCTCTCTCTCTCTCTCTCTCTCTCTCTCTCTCTCTCTCTCTCTCTCTCTCTCTCTCTCTCTCTTCTCTCTCTCTCCTCTCTCTCTCTCGCTCTCTCTCTTCTCTCTCTCTCTCTCCTTCTCTCTCTCTCCTCTCTCTCTCTCTCTCTTCTCTCTCTCCTCTCTCTCTCTCCGCTCTCTCTCTTCTCTATCTCTCTCTCTCTTCTCTCTCTCCTCTCTCTCTCTCTATTCTCTCTCTCTCTTCTCTCCTCTCTCTCTCTCTCCTTCTCCTCCCTCTCTCTCTCTCTATCTCTCCTCTATCTCTCTCTCTCTCTCTCTCTCTTCTCTCTCTCTCTCTCTCATCTCTCTCCTCTCTCTCTCTCCTCTCTCTCTCTCTCTCTCTTCTCTCTCTCTATCTCACTCTCACTCTCACTCTCTCTCTCTCTCTATATAGCGATGAATCGTATCGATTGCCGATCGGAGACCCCTGATTCTAAAGCCCAAACCAACTCCGATTCAATGTAGGTACTCCCCCCCCCCCCCCCCCCCCCCCATGAGCGCGCATTTTCGAACGAGAATTTCGGTTGATAAATCCAAGTAATTAATGTAAACTTTTTGCGATTATGGATTCTAGTCCTCAGAAATGCATAGTTATGCATAGATAAGAGTTGAGATACAGATAAAGACCTCATACCATAAGTGTGAACTCAATTCTCGGACACCCTGTATTGGGACTCTATTGAACACAGACTTGGGAAAATGGGAGTGGTAATCGATCACACGATTATACCGAGTAATCGTAATCGTCGTTTTTTCGGAAGGTGATTTTATGGTAATCAGGGCTGATTTTTTACAAGCCACCCAACATATTAGTTGCAGAAGAATTAGATCTAATCTAAAAGATCCTAAAGTTTACTATTTATCCGAGAGGAATACATTCAATTACTATCCAAAGGTTTGACGATTACCGATTACCGAGTAATCGTGTAATCGATTACACTCCAATTTGCCTAACTCTGGTTGAACACTTGAATTAAATAAGGATGGAGAAGCAGGTTTATAGGAGACTTAGTTATATCTAGGATTAGGTTATCTTGACTTTTACGTTTCACAATAATTTTCCAGTATATCATTGTATCATAAAAATGTATTTTTCAGAATGTACAACAACTCAAAGAGATTAATATCAAATATCAAAATATTCTTAGCAATTTTACACGCAGCGTTTTATTCAAATCCACTTTTCCATTCCATGGCCTCAGGTAGACAGTGTTTTTTAATGCATGCAGATGCACGGCTCTGCTGTGTCAGAGAAAAAGTCACGGAACAGAAACTGAACCGAGTGCAATGATACCGCTGCAACTTGCAATTGCGACATAGCTTTTGATTAAAACAAATGCCTCCGGTTGCTATATGGAAACTGCATCCAGGTTTTTGTCAAAAGGTTCGCATGCACGCGCAGGAAAATCTCTTAAAAAAGATGTGACGCACAGGATATGTCCTCAGTCTTCACGCGCAGTGCCTGATACAAATACACTTATTTATATCGAGAAACGTCTATTCACGCCTGGTTTCTAGGAAAAAGCATCACATTTAAAGTGAGGGAAAATGGACTAAAAATTCATGAAAGCGTGCATTCATAAAAATGATCAAATAAAAGTCTCCCGGGAACAGTGTTTAATGACGCGCATGTTATTTATTTTGTTATTCATGCGTTTCTTGGAAGTTTTAATACTATGTTTATTTGTTTTTTCATGTATTTCTCATCATTGACTTTGTAACAAAGAAAATTAATTAATATATAAGGTATAGACAAAGGATATGAAAATCGTCATTTGCAAAGCACTCAGAAAATTAATCTTTTGATCACTATGTGATATCTCGACAACAACTGTGACAATGTATATAACGCAGCGTTTAAAGAATAAATAGTTCAGGCGATTTCCATACAATACACACACGGTATGACGAGAGAGTTTAGACAAACTTCAGGGGGCGATTCTCCACACCTATAGACAAATGAAGAAACCTGTATACGAGAGCGCACATATCCAAACATGCGTTTCTTTTCCAAGTATGCAAATGGCTCTGTATATTTTATCCTCGAATTATCCTCATAATCCTCTTGAAAAGGACCAAAAACCATTTCTAACTCCTCGTGTAAATAGTTGAGGAAGAAATTGACAAAAACACTGTGAGCAACATTTATTGATCCAAATAATTGGGAACGTCATAATAAACGCTGATATAGTTAATTTCGATATTAAAAAAAAAAAAAACAAAAACGAACGGAAGAAATGGGGGGGACACAATATTATTGCACTAATTTTAAAGGGTTTTATGAGTCCAAGCTCACGATTTTATCATTAGAACAAACAATTTAATTTTATTTAGTATGACTTATTTTTGATTCGTGTTGGCTCCTAGAGTTTTGCTTCCACAGGATAGAAGTGTACCTAACCTTACAATAGGTTAAGTTAGTAACGTATTCATTTGCAGAGTTCCGAAAATAAAATCGTAGCAATGAAAATGACACGACCGGAAGGATAACGTTTTTTGTTTTGCTATCAGAGCTCTACGATACGAAAAAATAAGAACTGCGACTGCTGGGACAGGGCTCAATTTTCACTAATCTCCATCAAGGGTGAAAAAGGAGTTCATTTTATCAACCATTATTTTGTTTTGGTTGCGGGGAAGCGATTGATTTTGCGGGAGGAGGCCGCAAAAGCGAAAATTTGTCACAAAAGCAAAGCGATCCACTCTCGAGAGTGGAATAAATAGAGGAGAGAGAGAGGGAGAGAGAGAGAGAGAGAGAGAGAGAGAGAGAGAGAGAGAGAGAGAGAGAGAGAGAGGTTATTTCATGATGACAGGAAGAGTTTGTGGCAGAGGGGAGGGGGAGAGGGAGAGGGTGGTTGGCGAATCGGAAAAATAAATGAGAGTTGAATTTAACATTTTCCTTCGTTAATGCGATGCGATACAGCGACGCGAATGATGCACCACATGGGAAACCGGATGGCTGAGATGGCTCAGTTTCCCAGCAACGTTGCCAAGTATAGTAAAATATTGTGGAAATGCCAAGGGGCTCCAATAGAGGAGAGAGGCTATGCTGTGATATAAGTCCTATCCCAAGGTGTGTCAGCACACTGAGAGAAATCACTTACTTTAAAAACAGGGAAACACGTTTACTTGTGACGGGTTTCCTTGCGCGAAGTCAGTTCTGATTGCATGAAGAGTCAATGTCACAACAAGGAATCTTTTACTTGTAGCGGCAGACATTTTCCTTGGGTTAAAGGAATTCTCCCTTAGTCAATATTTCACTCTGCAGTGTCTTTGACACGAACGAAATGCACCTTAGATTAAAAAAAGAATTCTCTCAGTGCATAGGCGATCTAATTCTGGTTCAAACAAACCAGTCTCTCTGTTTTTGAACCTCAAATCAAAAAAACTGTAACTAATCCAGAGTAAGTTGGTTTTAAATGAAAATGCTTGTGTTTTGTAATAGTGGTTAGCTGGCACGGACGCAACATACTAATTCAGTTGAGAATAGTGTGCCTCTTCTTTTCATGAGTCAGTTTCTTTATCACCCAAATCTTTCCTTGAGAAACTTTTATTGCGATTTCTGTGTCCAGATAGCCATTCTAAAAAATTTGCAGTTTTTTAATTTAACACCAATTTCAAAATGATAGGGAAGATTTTTTTTTTTTTTTTTTTTTTTTTTTTTTTTTTTTTTTTTTTTTAAAGGGTTTTAAAAAAATGAGGCAAACAGCCCGACCCCAAAATAAAAATGTCCATAAGAGAATTCCATCATGGCTGTCTCCTTGAAGTTTGAAAATACGTCCTATAAATCCTTTCAAATGATGTTGCTCGTTCAGCAGCATCCTTCAATATCCAATGATGATCTTTAAAGATACAAAAAGGATGTATACGCAAGTCCTAGGGACAGCAATTTTAAATAGAATGCTGAGTAGTATTACCTTTGCTGACTTATTTAATCTGTTTAACCCTTCAAGGACCAGATTTGTTCAAAAGAACGTTATTCTTCCATTTATGAATGGAATGCAGTTAACTGTTCGTACTCGAGGGAGTTGGTATTGCCTATTCGACGAATTGAAGGCGCCCGACGAAATATTAATGTGTTTATCTGCAATGAAGACTGAAACAATATAAAATAAATTAGAGGCGAAAAACGGTTGAGTATACTTGGGCTTGGTCCATAAGATGGTTAGTAACACCCAGGAACGCATATAGACTATTTTAATGACGGGAGGAAAATTTAAAATCCAAAAATCAAATTTAGCTTAGAGATTATTTTCTTTCAAGCGTGAAACCAAAAACTGATCCGTCAACTTAAAATTTTCCCGCTTCTCGCTAAAACAGTCTATACCTCATTTACAGTAAAAGGTACTCCAAAGTGTCATTACTTTGCAAAATAATTTTTCGGCGAGCGCCTTCAATTAGCGGGATGGGAAAAAAATAAACACTGAAAGTACGAAGTTTTAACAACTCGTTAATCATCGGGTAGCGTGCAATTTGACAAGGTTGCAGATCGTCCATTTAAACCCACACGGAAAAAAAAGATTAGTGAAAATAACCATACGGATACCCGATTTGGCACCTGCTAGATGTTATGGTAAACTTGACCAGAAGTATGGTACATTTACCGATTCTTTGAGTAAATTTGACATGCAATCAGGTAACTCACCTAGTACCTAGTCAAAACATAGTATACTTCTGGTTAACATTACCATAACATCTAGCAGGTGCCAAAATCAGGTATCCGTATGGTTATTTTCACCGTAGTTTTTTTTTTTTCCCTGCATTAAAAAGATCGAAGTACCCATTGCTTGTTTGGTGAACGCCCTCGCATTTGACCTTTTACATAGTTTTTGATGGAAAAATGTAAAGCTGCCAAATTGCGCACACTTCACTAACGACACTGAATAAAATAGAGAGTTATAGCTTTGATTCGTTTTTGGGAACCTGACCTTGGTACCAACAATTAAAAAGTGTGAGGTTTAGTATTTTGGTGAGTTTCAGTCAAGAAATCCATCACAATTTCGACAAATCTTATTTCAATTCATTAAGGATAGTCTCATAACAATGGGGTTGTTGCACATTTTTTCAATAGGTAATTTAATAGTTGGTTCGGTTGTAAAAACTTCCAAAAAAACCGATAGTAGAATTAAAAACTTGTGAAATCCGCTCCTAAACTCATAATACTATATTTCAAATGCGCGAGCATAGTGACGATGTTGGGAACTAATAATGTGAGATTTTTTATTTAAATTTTGTCACTCTTTGTACGCTGGAAAGGAAGATTCACGGAGAAACTATAGCTACCAGCGGGCCGATTCTTGAAATTCACGACTTTTGAGTAGACTGGATAAGAATGAAAAACGGTGATTGGTAGAGACGAGTCACGTGGTTGCCCAGTCTAATCAAAATACGGAATATATCTGATTGGTTATCAGGTACTCAAGACTGCCCGATAACCAATTAGATAAATTCCGTAGGTCGATTAGACTAGGCAACCAAGTAACTCGTCTCTACCAATCACCGTTTTCCATTCTCGTCCCGTCTACCCAAAAGTCGTGAATTTCAAGGATCGGCCCGCAGAGGTTTGATTTACCCTTTAAGGACCAGGTTATTTCAAAAGAACGCAGCTTCTCCGCTTCTAGATGGAAGGTAGTTAATGTTCGTACTCGGTGGAGTTGGAATTGCCTATACGATACATTGAAGGCTCCCGACGAGACCCTTTTCTACCGCAGTGTTTTCATCCAAGTATATGTATTTTCGTTTATCCGGCATGAAGACTAAAACAATAAGAGATAGAGGAGAAAAACGATTTAACTCAGCCTTGGCCCATAAGGGGTTATCAGCCGATTAATGGTACCGCAACAACTGGTGACACCCGGGGCCAAAGGAAAATTGTTTTCATTGGCTACTTCTATATGGAGTGACTGCGTATTATTAGATGGGGAAACTGCCAGTATTAGTGCCAAATGGGGTTCTTGCAAAATTCTGCTACAGGGGATAGAAGAGTTGATTCTTCCATGAAAATCTGTAAAAATGACGATGCGTACACTGAAAATTCACGAACTTCACTCTCAGGATCGGGCTTAATGTCGGAGAGACGCGGTATCATGGGAGATTCCGATCTAAATTTAGATATATCTCTGTGTTTCCGTAGAGAAAGTGACATGTAATACTTAGAAATCTCCCATGATACCTGCGTTTTACCGCCATTACGATATTGCCGTTATAGCAATTATGTGAGTTAATTACTCAATTTTAGACTTTCTTATATAGTGTGATTTTGTGATTTCCGCTGTTCATTCCATCAGATTGGACATTTTTTTGCTTATAGAAAAAATTTGCAAAAGCCCCATAACGTCAATTTTGGAAACTTTGAGTATCTGTTGTTGAGCAAAGTATGTGATTAGTGGTTGGTTTGGTTTTGGGTTTCGGTTTGTCACCAATTACAGAGATTTTGGCCCCAGTCCGTCATTTTTGGGCCCCTCTCGATAGTTTTCCACGCCAAAGAAATTTCGAGCTCTAAATGCAAAATCGAGCGTAAATGTGCACTTTGACTTTGTCTCACTGTTTTTGCTTGCATGTGTGCTGTAGTTCGATTTTTTTTTAAATCTGATTAGTTAATCATTATAAGGTGTCTAAAAATATGACCTTTCAGAGTTTTTATCGTTATATATACTTTTGCTCAATTAAATTCTAAACAGTACGTTTTTCCCTGTAAGACAGTATCTTGAGCAAACTGTGTATAATTTTAACGATTCTTGGGTTTTTACGGTTTGCGGGAAAAAAACGTCTCACACTGAAAAAAAAAAAAAAAAAAAAAAAGGGGGGGAAAAATTCCAACACGCATGGAGCTGATCTCGAGAAAATTGAGCCCAAAGTTGAAGAGCTAGCATTTAAAAAAAAAACGCGGAATTACTTACGTTTTGATTTCATTCAACTACCGTGTTATGTTTTTGCATTTCAACACCGGAAAAGTGGAATTTCGTATGCAGGAAAGGTACCTACTTAATTTTTATCGTTTAAAGTGACTTGGTTCCTTTCTTTTTTTTGTTTGGCATAATCACGAAAAACGAATCTCTAAGAAAAACCCAAAACGGCAGAGTTGGTTTACACTGTTGATATTTTAAAATCTGTTAATCCGGTTTTAAGCCCGTTCCCAATTCTAAAAAAGGGAAACCCAAAGTCGGAGTTGGTTCCTTACGTGACTCGGTTTAAAGGGTTTTAAGAAAAAGGAACCAAGTTCTCATTTTATTTCATCACATGGACAATGACTTCAATGAGGCTTCAATGAGGAAATAGTTGTTTTTAAAGAAGAAGCACTTGTTGCTTCGAGATTGAGTATTGCTAGGTCTATCAATCAATAACTAAATTTTTATAAAAAATGTCACTCAGTTCTTTTGTGACAAGTGCTGTCCAATTGAGCTGATTTGGTGAGAAATGATGAAAAAAATAAAAGATCAGATGTATCTATAAGGAGATGAGTCAAAGGCGTTGTTTTTTGTGTTCTTTTTTTGATTTTTGTTTTCAAAACTTTGGAGGGCTCTAGCTCAGAAGAGAAACATTTGCAGCACATATTCGTGTAGGAAAATAAAGCCTTATATATGTGTTGACCCCAAAAATACACTCCATAAGTTTGGCACTTAAGTTTTGAAACACCCTATATTCTTGATATTTTGCCCCCCCCCCCCACCCTTCACAGAACACAACATCTTGACCATGCAAATTTTTAAAATCACAGTTCGACTGTAGAGATTTTTTCTTCCCCTCCCCCCCCCCTTTCAACGAAAAAGGGGAAAATGGATCGCCTATCTTTGATGTTCGTCGTATGCGCGTGCAGAGATTGTTCGGGCTTTACGACTGCCATTTTGGCTTTCTTTATAATGCGTTTTGTGGGTTTATTAATGGATTTTATGACTATTTGATGCCGCCAATGTAATTTTTAGGCGATTTCACATAAAAATCAAAACTCTATAGCGCTGTAGCAAAAGTTTGCAACAAACCCATTGAAAGCTGAAAAGAGAAAATTATTTGATAAGGCTCGATCTTTTTTACCCACATAAAGTATAGACAATAGATATTTCTAAATCCCTCCACCTTTTAAACGGCTTGTTTAGGGATCAAAAATGAGGTTGCGTTCTTTTGAAGTCAAAAAGTGTCATATTCGGAAAAGCCGTGATTCTAAAGAATAAACTTTTTTTTCTTCTTTTTTCCGTTTTAGGTGCTGTCAGCACTTGTTGCGATTGTCACGATGTAGATATGTAATATGTATAAATGGAACACTTGCGAATTCATGAAAAAATAATCCTTTAATATACAGAACTAACCATTTCAGGTGCCCTTTACACGTCAAGCATTCTAGGGGTATAGATTATAGTAGGTGTGGAGGTTTAAGACGTTTGTGGATTTTAATTCCCCCTCTCCCCATTTATTTTGTTGAAAAGTATCGAAAGTTTACAGTTAAAACTAAGCCTATAACGCATTGTAATATGATTTTTTTTTTGTTGCCGTGGGTCGATATCATTTTTCGTTTTTGGGAAAAACAAAGTTTCATATGGACCTATAATTTCCAAAATTTGAAGAGACTTCCAGTAAAAAATACTGAGAAACTTTTTAGGATAGGTAAATAAGTTATTCCAGAGTCAATTCCATAGCCGCAGGGAGGAGGCTGTCCAGGGGTGGAAGACACGCGACAGCCCCTCTCACTTTTTAGAGCTATTAATGCGAATTTTAACCCCCTCCCTTTGTTCTGGATTTTAAAAACCTTTTTTTCAACAAAAAGCCCAAAATTTCCTCAAAAAACCCTTGATTGCATAGACGCTCATTAAGGGGTTTTCAATTTGCCGATCCCCCAGAATTTCAAATGTTTCCAATGACCAAGACCTGTTTAGTGTGACGTCATGAAAATAATTGGTTCCAAAAAAGGGGTCCGTCTCACTCGCTCTCGTGGGTTTTCCCATATGAAATACGATCCAAATTTTCAAATACAAGTGCTAGTAAACAACAAGTTCTTTGCACCAGTTTGTTTATCACACCATTGGGTTCCACGTCCCTTATAAAAATTTCCGATTGTTTCAATGAATTTTCCGATATGATATATATTCCCGCGCTTTATTTCCCATAAAAATAATCGAAATTTTATAGAGACAATCGGTATTCGTGTAGATTCAAGAGCGCTGACTATAGCAACGATAGGTCTTATGATTGAAATAAGACGAAACACATCTATGGTTCTATTCTTACAGTTTTAACAGCCACTTTTTTCTCAGTGATAAAATGTGAGCTCGCTACCACAAACTTTTTGAAACATCCCCGCAACAATGCACAATCACAGCTATATCGAAGAAAGTCCTATGTTTTGTCCTTGTCACACTCACAGTTTCTTATGAGCACAACATTCTAGGATATAGGCTCATCAGCACCATCACGACATGTGTTATACCTCGAACAATAGCTTCGATACGAAGAGAAGTTAGAATGATTGAGTGTCATGGCGGTGATACTCCCATAAGAGACCGTGAGTAAGACGAGGACAAAAAGTAGAACATCTTTCGGTATGACTGTGATTGTAAATTCGCTTGTGATCTTTTAGGAATTCTGTTAGAGTGAAAAATACTTTAAGGTACGTGGAATCTAATGGTGCAATAAAAATTTTAGAAAACTGTGCTTTAACTAGCATGAATATGCGTTCGAAAATTTGGATCTGATTTCTTATAGGTAAATCAACGAGAGTGAGCGAATAGAGCATTTGTTTGGAACCTATTTTGATGGTGACGTCATCACTAAACAGGTCTACTAAAAGGGTATGAATGAGCCCCTCTCTTTTTACCCCCCCCCCCCCCCCCTCTTCATCAATACCTCGCCGTCACTTCTTTTCGATACCGTCGTCAAACTGATGTTTTACACTTTTATGAGTCCTCAGACCCTCCGAGATCCGAGACACAAAGCCTCTCTAACACCCTCTCTCTCCCACACATTCACAAATCTCTCCGCTTAATGAACCGTGGGAAAAAATCTCGTGACCGGTGGAGCCCAAAACCCAGGGGGAAAGAGGGTTTCTGTGAAGGATGTTTCCACCCCCCTCCCCTTGGAATTTTGACTCATAGGTTGGCACAAATGACTTAGGTTGCTGGACCTGTATGGAATTCTCGTTCAAAGGAATTCGACTTTGACGCTTAATAACTTATTGAAATTAACAGGAATACCAAAACTTTTACAATTTTAAAAAAATAGACGCCGAGACCTCCTGGATTGCAGCAATAAATTAACGATTAATGAAACCAGTTTTAAGAAAACACGTTTTTAATTTTTCAAACCTTTCCCGCCAAGGTTTTGCCATAAGCAAAGCATGCAACCTATATATTAGATATGAAAATGAAAACAAAAAGCGTACCGTATATATACGGCACGCTTAAAATCTGATTAACATTTAAAATGTTAAAAAAATGTCCGACAAAATCTAAATGCTGATTTTACATTATGAAGATGCTGATTCAACATTAATAAATGCTCATTTAACTATGTTCATGGTTGAGTCAGGATTTTTATAATGTAAACTCAGCATTTAGAGCTTGTAGGACACTGTTTTAACATTTTAAATGTTAAATCTTCCCCCCCTCCCAGTGCAGACAGACACATTAATTCAATCGGTAGCTGTTGACGTTTTTAAGCTGCTGTGTCTATGTCACTTTCGTCGTTTGCAAAAAGTCCTGTTATCGTGGAATTAACTACCTCTAATGACCGGTTTGAGGGGTAAGGAACTGGATCGCCTTCGAGAAGTCACCATAGCTAAGACTCGAAAAAGCTTCAGTAATCAGCATGGCGGAGAGAAATAAAACGCATAGCATCTGGCAATGCTGCGTGGTAGTGCAGCACATTACAACCCCCACCCCATACTCGCCCCCTACACACCCTTCCTCCGATGGTATTGTTAAACGAGAGGAAATCACTACCATTTATCCGCACGATTTCGAGGCTGGAATGTAAACATGTGGACCCGGACTCGCGGACCCACGACCAACCAAAGCTGACAAAACTGCATAACGGCTTCCGACGAGTTATTCGCGGCTGGTATATAATGCTATCGGACTCTCAATTTTCGCAAATGGCGCGGAAAAAAACACAGTACAAACTATGAAAAGAAAAAAAAAGAAATGGAATGGAATGGAAGAAATTAAATGAAAAATAAATGTCTGACAAAGCCGCCAAACATTGGAGAACCGGCGTGAGTACATTTGAGCCCGAGTGTTTACACAAAACCGTTGGTCGATTTTGCATCGAAAGCGGACATTCCAGACTGGACCAGAGCTGCCATTTTGCGTACATACTTAACGATATTTTTCAATTCACCGTAAATTCCTTCGGTTGAGAAAAGATTACGCTGTCCAGTTCCGTGTATACTGTAATTAACGAAAATACTAGCAACTGTAATTTTTTCTCAATCGATGGAGTCGTCGATGAGTTTACAAATACTTGCGGATATTTTTATAATTAACGGCGATTGTACCAATTGAGAAAATATTATGGATCAGAGCATTTTCGTGCAGTACAGTCGTACGCTGAGCTGTGTATTTTGTACTGAGTTGTCTGAACTGCGTTTTTACACTGCGTTTTCAATCGGTGGTGAATGGGGCTCTTGCAAACTTTTGCTATAAGCAAATAAATAGTCCAATCTGATGTAAAGACCAGCGGAAATCACGAAAATCGCACAAAGAAAGTCTAAAATTCAGTAATAAACTCACATAACTGCTATAACGGCAAGATTGTATTGGCGGTTCAAAGCAGGTATCATGGGAGATTCCTGTCTATTTTGTCACTTTCTCTACGGAAACACAGAGATATGTCTCAATTTAGATAGGAATCTCCCATGATACCTGTGTCTCTCCGCCACTAAGCCCAATTCTGAGAGAGAATTTCGTGATTTTTTAGTGTACTCATCGTCATTTTTACTGGTTTAATCAACTATTCAATCCCCTATAGCAAAAGTTTACAAAAGCCCTATTATATTATGAATTGTTTCACTCGTCTCGGATCACCTTTACATAACAACAGAGTTGCCGTTTTGCGTAAAATCAATGCTATTTTTTCTATTGACCGATGATTCCACCGGTTGAGAAAAGATTACACCATTCAGTTCAGTGTATGATTGTAATGAAAAATACTCCGATCTGTAATCTTTCCTTAATCGGTGGAAACTCCGTTAATTAATTAAAATAGCCGCAAGTTTTTTAAAGTCATCGACGACTCCACCCGTTGAGAAAAGATTACAGATGCGAGCATTTTCGTGCAATACAGTCCTACATTTAACTGAACTGTGTAATCTTTTCTCAACCGGTGGAATCATCGGTGAATAGAAAAATAGCATTAATTGTACGCAAAACGGCAGCTCTGGACTGGACTACAGTCAAGTACACAAAGTATAAATGACGCAAAGTCTGAAATTAAAACGGAACTAGAATATTATGCATGTATGTTCTTAACAGCAAAGCTGATGATTACTGTTGGTTATTCCACATATGTGATCATTTTGTGATTAGTACTCGGCAAACACGCAAATTCGTCTGCCGCGCGCCTGAAAAAGAAAAAAAGCGTGCGTGTTTGCAATTGAAAGCAAGCATAGACAGTGCTTGGAATTGACAAATATGGGTTCGGTAATAAGTGTAATGGATTGTGCGAAAAGAGTTGGGAACAGCTCAACACAAGTGCATTTTAACTGTAAATACAAAAATACATAGCCCGCACTTTAATTCTATTTCATGCTTCCCACGGTGATATAAAGAGGGGGAGGGGGAATGGGGAGGGGGAGGGGGGTTGATTTTTTGACGTCGAAAATTCTACATAAAGTCAATACATCACTACTGTGCTTATTACAGCAACTCATTCCTAATTCAATTGATACTTCGATTTCGATTTTTTTTTTTTTTATATCGATGACATAAAGAGCGATCACTAGCATTGCTGTGACCTAGATTTCATACCTTCCCTACTTCATATTTGGTAACGTGATTGATGTTCATAGCGGATCACTGTAGTTAAACAATCAGCCCGTTAAACTGCAAAATAAAACAAGATGCCAGGTTACAACACAAAGGTGTTGGAAAATCGTGCCTTTGTTGGTATGTCTATAGTAATATGTATTTTTTTTTTTTTAAATTTTAGTACATTTTATAACTTGGATTGACAGAACAATTTTTATACTTTCTTTTTTGCAAGATTGATTTCTATCTGGACACTGGTGTAAATACCTTCAAAATAAATAGTCTCCCAAATCTCCTATGATTACCGTTGAAAGACAAATCGAAGAATTTGCGAATCCCGAATACTATACCCGACCGTTTGTCCAACTCCATGACACAACTTTCCTATTTGAAGATTCCTAATAATACCTGCAACATATTACCTGATCATACTGAACAAATTAATACAAACCTAAGTTAAAAAAATTGCGCACCAATAATCCACATGGTCTCAACACAGGCATGGAAGTCGTCAAATTTTCCCGCTAAGAGTATACACGTTCCGCTTCTGCATTTTCGATACCTCAAACACGAAAAATATATCGTAAAGATAATTTCATAATACGCGGACTGCAGTGGCGGCTCGTGCAGTGTTCCAGTGGCGGCTTGTGCGATTTGGCAACAGTGGTTTTATCCCATTTAAATACATGGAAAACAATCGAAACTCGAGGAGGCTGCCAGCCTCCGCTTGAATCGGTTTTATACCAAAGTTTAAGTGGGAAAAATGCATGGTTGCCAAATCTCACGGGCTGCTACTGATGGCAACAATGGTTTCTCCCATTTAAACCTATGCAAAATAATCGATTCTTTGGTGAGGCGTTGTGCCTCACCTAGAATCGATCCTTTTGCATTGGTTTAAATGGCAAAAGAGCACTGTTGCCGGACTGCACGAGCCTACGCAGAGCATATCACGTGCTGGGTCTCTATTTGTCTCTGCTTTAAGATGACGAGAGGCTGTGATGATTGAGTCTTTTGAATCACCATGGCGGTGAAGGACAATGCAAGACAGGGAACTTCGTTCGATTTAATTGTGATTGTAAATTATAACTCGTGATCTTTCAAGAATTAAATTGAAGCGAATATATATTTTAAAAAAACTTGGAATCCAATGGTGCTGTAAAATTTCAGAGAACTGGTTGATTATTAGCTGGAATTTGTACTCGAAAATTTGGATCCAATTTCTGACAGGTATATAACTCCTTCAGAGTGAGCGAGAGACAATTTGTTCGGATCTAATTTTGATTGTGAAGTCATCGTACAAATACGGTCCATTCGAAACTTTGAGGTGGAACAGGGGAGAAGGATAAAACGAAAAATAGAAGGAAAGGATAAGTTGGAGAGCAAGAGTAAGCCTGAAGAGTGAAGAGGAAGTGAGAAGAGGGTGGAGGAGACGATGAATAGAGAGAATGGGAAGGCGAGAGATGGAACTATAAAAACATGTGAAGAACATCATGGGACGGAAGAGGGGCGCGATCGAATCCAAAAAGTTAGAGTCAGAGATTGGTAAAGGGAGGGAAAGAGGAAGAGAAGAAGAAGAAGAAGAGAGAGAGAGAGAGAGAGAGAGAGAGAGAGAGAGAGAGAGAGAGAGAGAGAGAGAGAGAGAGAGAGAGAGAGAGAGAGAGAATGTAATTGCATTAATCTACGTTCGCAACAATCAACTTTCGAGAGGAAGATAGTTGTGGAGGAGTGAAAGAGGAAACGGTGGGCGGGGGGGGGGGGGCAATATTTTTAATTTCCTCTCCTGACGAACTGAACTCCCGGTTCCAGTCAGTC